>PHNY01122175.1:4625-19251 GCA_003724115.2 Anethum foeniculum | reverse complement strand
AAGTGATTGTTAATTAAATATATGTGTGTTAACTTATGTACTGAACTTGTGAATTTTTTATATTTGAACCTGTAGAGAACTAGTTGTTTTTATCAGGCATTTAGGCTAATGGCAGGAAACTTTGAAGATTATGATCCATCTAAGGATTCAACTCGAAAAACAAATATACATATATATATATATATATATAAAATATTTCTATTTCTAATTAATAATAATATTTTATCGGCTAGTCTACGACTAGTCGACTAGCGGGAGGTCCATCGACTCGCCTCGACTCATCGACGTGACAACCATGATATAGATAAATGCTCCATATACTTCCCATATAATGTTTGGTACAGTCACAGGAAGCAAAATCTAATGTTTCCTTTTTAACAATACAAAGCAACCCTAATACATTCATGTTTTTCCCCTGTAAGGGCATAAAAAGGACAAGGAAGTAAGAAAAAAAGACACAGAGAGGGAAACTTATAGAGTTTAGTAGAAGTTGACATACCGGAAAATTTCTAGAAAAGTACAACAAGTTCTCCAGTGATATATAACCTCCACCCCTACCAGAAAACCTATTGGTTAAATAAAAATCAAGTAGAAGGAGTACAGGAAGACGTAAGAAGTAAAAAGGCGGAATGCTGTACCTAAAGTCTGTGGATGGATCTTTCCCTTGCCATCCCATCTCCTTCCACTGGTCAGATATTAGATCATGTAGATGCTCTTCTGGAAAGGCAGAGGTCCACAATGCCATTAAAGTTTTCTACCAGAATAAAGCAAATATTAGATAATAACAATAGAATATCACTGAAGTTTAATTACAATCCAGACACGATAAAAACCAAAAAATGTATATCAATCTAACATTATTTATAGGTTACAAATCGATTGATTAAAAAAATTATACCTTATGTTCAGGGAGAGAACTGTCATAAGAAACATCAATACGGTATTGTAGTCTTTGTAAGCAATGTTCCTGTCAGCGTTGCAAAGTCAAAAACACCATCAGAAAGTGGAAGAGTGGCAGTAAAGGTTAATAACATGGAAAGGAAATAGATAGTTTATGAATGAAATTATTTTCTCCACCAAACACCACTTGTAGTCATATACAATTTATGTACAAGATGTTATTTTAAACACTTTATTTAGCTAGAGGGCAACTCAAACAAAGACTTAAATGCCAAACTAGTTAAAGTTTGCTAAATAAATCAATTGCCAGCATAACGTACACTCTAGTACCATATCATAAGACACCTCGAGCAGATTCATACATACAACCAACTTATTTTAGTGCACTACCCCACTTCTCGAGCAGCTCGAGTAAAGCTGCTTGCAAGATATAAAATAATTACATCTTTCAATAGAATAGTAGAACCATATCTTGATTAATAATAAACTCATCATCTAAAATAAAAACAGATTAAAACGTATATACCTGAGCAACAGACAAATCAAATGATGGGCGACCATCGGCATCGCTTCCCTGAGCACAAACACATGATAGGCCTCTTCCAATCCACGCTGCTGATCCTGCCCCAACTTCACCTGGATAACAAAACCGCGTCGAACTAATTTACTAATCATACAGCTACATCTGTATTAATGAAGTTACTGGTGGCTTGTGACACACACACTTCATCCGGTTGACAATGTAGGAATTTTTGTATACTAGGACATTGTAAATTAAAATTTTAAAAACAAAAACAAATATAAATATTCTAGATTTAACAAAAGTACGAACAAGATTGGAAAAACTTCATATAGTTTATAGTCTCTCATAAGTTAGAACACTCTGCATGATACAAAAAGTCTGCCCCAGGGTATCAGGTGCGAGATTAACATCTTAAAAGAAAACTGATAAAAGGATGCGAATAGAGAAAAGCGTATAGCAACAAATTATCTCGATCGAGTCCATTGCACAATTCTATTTAAATGATCTCGATCAAGTCTCAAACAATGAAGATATAAGTCATGTATATATTTTCCTAATTTTCTACACAATATCTCAAAACCTGCTTAACTAACCTCAGAATCTCTATAGGAACCAATGAAAATTCAAATGAAGTACAAAAATTATTATACAGATCACGCATAATAAGCTCTTGTAATGTATCCCTGCCGCACCCTTCAATTACATATGAAGAAAATGTCAGGAGTGCAGAAAGAGCTGCAGCATACTATGATTACGAAAGCACTATCTGTTATATTCATTCGGTCAATGATTGATAATAATATCTGAAAAAAGGACTCTCTCGTCAGGAACCTCCACCTAACTCTCTTGTCGAAAGACCTCCTAAATCAGTACCTTTCACCCCTATAACTGCCTGCCATTTTAGCTATATCAAACTCAACTAAACTCTTATTTCACTTAGATAATTTTGTAATTTCCTCTTGTTAATCTTATGTTCCTAACGGATTCAGAAACTTTGCTGGATTTCCATCTCTTTCAGTTTACATGCATCACTCTATAAATATATGTGAACATTAACATACAAACATACATATGTGACAACTGACAAGTACCCTATATTGGCTCTTCTGCAATGGCTGTGTGCGACTCTCAATTCAACTAAAACTTTCATATTGGAAAATAAGATAAAGAAAAGGGAGAAACACCAATGAAAACAACGTGCACACCCACCGTATTAAATAAGTATAGAGTTTCACACAGATATATTACACAAAATTTCACACCTCTACAACTCAAAACCTGCTTATCCAACAAACAAGCTCTGAAGAAAGCTACCTAATAAAAACACGTATTTTCAAAAACATAAAAGATACAACTCATGCACAATGCTTTCGAAAGCACAATTATCGGCCCTATCATTGTAAACAAAGGTCATTCGATTTATGACCTTATTTTGCACGTAAACAACTTAATTTTAGTAGACTCAAAACAGGAACTCTCCGCATCCAACTTCTCTTATGTACACAATGTACGACCTCAACTAACTCAATATTATTACCTAGTTTTCAGTACAAAGACAACAAATTCACGTCATCAAGATACTAAACTGAATTAACTTTCCACGCTTCACTTTTACAATGAATTCGCATCAATTAACTAACTAAATCCTTCATTTCACTGCAATCCTCATTAAATAACAGGAATCAAACAAAAAGAGCAAGTACGCAGCTCGCACACCGCAAACATCAATAAACGCATGCACAAACACACAACACTCATTCTCGAAATCACAAAATTCAACTTTTACAAACATCAACTCCTAAAATCAAACAATATAATCTCCAATACATAATATACACATACAATTACATCATCCTATATAATCATATATATGAAAATGAGCAGGAAATGAAGAATTACAGTTATCTCCGCGATCGAAACCTTGCGAAATCCTTCTCACAGCGACGAACGAACCTCCGCGATCATCCATATCTACGCTCTCGATAACATCACCGTTAATCTCTCTCTCAATCCGAAAAAACCAGAATCAAAAACAGTGCAGAATCGAAATGTTTCTCTTGAATATATGTATGTATCGATTGCAAAAATAATTGGAAGATGTAAATGCTAGGTTTCGAGATCTGTGTAACTAATCTCTCTCCGTTTATAGATTATGCATTTACAGCGAGAGAGAGAGAGAGAGAGAGAGAGAGAGGTGGTGTAAAAGAGAGGTTTATATTATGAATGTGTGTGTATGTATGTAATTATCTATCTGTTTGTTTGTTTGGTGGCCTTTCTTGTGTGTTATTTTGCGAAAAAGAGAGATGGGGGATGATATCTATGTCACCAACATGGACGGATGGATGGAAACACAAAAAGTTGATGCCTTTCCGGATTATTAAATTAATTAATTTTTAATTTGTATTGATAATTTAACTAGGTTTTTGTTTTTAGTTAATTGAAACTGGTATTTTTGTAGATTGATATTTCATTTTTCTTTTAATTTTTTTAAAAATATATTTAAATTTTTTACTTTTATGTTTGATAAATAAATATTTACCTTGTACGTGGTTGTTTGCCCATATATTAGAAGACTGTTGCTTCTTTTCGATTTTCACAATTTTAAATGTTTAATTTTTCATCAAAAAATTTGAAACGTTTAATTAATTTGTAAGAAATTTGATTATCCATTTTGTAAAACATAAATAATGAATAAAGTAAGAGTCTATTACTACAAGCCTCCAAAAGAGTGAATTTACAAGTTTATTACTTCAATAAAATTATATAGTAGCTTCCTGATACTAAAAGTTTGGTGCTAAATTTAATGAGTGTTATTGCTCTCTGGTTCCTACTTTCGGCAATCTTATATTAGCAAATTTTTATAAATTTCGTGCTAAATTTAACGAGTTTGTTATAAATTTTAAAAAAACACCTTTTATGTCTTGTACAATATATTCTTTGACATATGATAATTTAATCACTTTTCCTAGAGAATATCACATTAAGATTTCTAAGATTTTGTCTCTTAATATTGGAGTTAAGTTTACAGAAATTTCTTTTCAAATTTTGTGTTCCATCCTAAATATGAGAAAACATGGTTTATTTCTCCTTTCTAAATTCTTGTAATTCGTTAACTTCTCAGTCAGTGTGCTAACGGCTAGAACGACTTGCTGCTAGTGCTAGATAGCAAAATGGTTAGCCAGAAGTAAAACGAGTCCTGCCTGCTAATAAACGAGGGACCTATCACCTATCAACTTGTCAGCTATCAACTTTTCCCGATGTAAATGATGCAAATGTTGTGTTTGGTCGGAAAGACGGTAATTAATAAACTAGTATCGGTGCCCGTGCAAGGCACGGGCCTCGTACACAACCTCAAATTATATTATTTTGTGATTTTGATATTTCTTTCTAACCCTTTTTAAAAATCATGTCAAATATTGTAATAAAATTGATAAACACCGAAGTCAGTCTTCTATTCAAAATACTAAAAATGTCACTTAGACTATTTTGCAACAAAATGAATTCATTTGGAACATATACATCATATAAAAAAAAGAGTTTACATTTACATTATTATAATTCACGTGTTTGTCTCAAAATTTATATATGACCTCTACCTTAGTTGCGAAATAACAATAATAATTGAATTTTAAAGTAGTCAGATATATGTCTGACAAAAAAGAAATTCAATCATAAAACAATAGCTCATCAACAAGAAAACAAGTGCAGATCAGTACTAATATCATCATACATGTATTCGAATAATCATGACGGATCCTTGTAAAAGCATTGCATTAAACTATTTAACTTTGTACATACAGCAAAGATCGAACTGATATGGCTATAAACAGAATACAAGAAAGACACATTCATTCTCTGCTCATGGGCAAAAGGCTTGTCAGAGCTGGGCAGCTTCGTCATTTAATTGTGAGCTGCATACTAAACTCCAAAATCATTGTAGAGATCAGCCCGACATTCCAGTGCGGTAACTTTGTTTCCATATGCGGAGCTTCATTGAGGTGGAGTATGGAGATGGTGATATGAGCTGAGCCAAACTGCGTCAATCATCGGATGAATGAGTCTCTGGTAGTGGCTATTTAGATTTCAGGTGATGATGATTAAACTTACCAACTCCAGAACATAATTTTCATTGTTGAATAAACCAAAGCTTCACAAGATGGACAAAAGGTATGTATTAATCAGTTTCTCACCGAGATTCAGAAAATGCTCGCAATAAAATTTACAACAAGGTGCTATGAATATTCTTTTAAACCATTTCATAAACAGGACAAAGTTAACAATAACCCTGAATTTAGTCACTTTAGAGTTTCAACACTATAACAGAGCTAAAAATAAGGAAAGTAATCACTGTAACCAGATAATATGAACACACCATTAGAGAACAAAACATGGAATTTAGAGAACATTGACAAAAAATAGATAGTTTATGAAAAGTTACATGAATTTGAACCAAGTCCAAGTTAAATGTCATCGTTACAAAACTACTCATATCTAGTTGGGAATTTTAGTAAGCAACATGTTTCAAATTTCCTACCGTATTCAAGCACACTACTACCAAACATAAAAAAGGTGCTCTGACATTTACAAATTAGCACCAATATATATATAGGCAAATAGATACAATATCATCAAATGAACACCCTTTATCAAATATAAATATATAACATATCTATCAAACAGGTGTAATATCATCATATATACAATAATAATCGAATATTGATATATTTTGACTCAAAAGTCAAAAGTTATTAACACAAGATTTAAGTTGATTACTGCCTAAGATTTACTATAATTTATAAAAGTTGCAGTCTGAATATACAAGTTACCATAACTGGTGATCATGCACAAAAGCGACCAATAAAGTCAATATAAGACTGTAATGTTGTAAATATATGAACCCTAAGTTTGTGAACTCAAACTAAATGTATGTAACCAAGTAGCAACTTAAAAATCACGTGGATAATAGTGCACAAGCTGTAAGAAAATAACTGACTGGGGTACTCTGCAAGTTCGAAGCGTGGAGCTTTCACTCTCCTACAATGACTTAAAAGCTATAGCTGTCAGCAATTCAAATGCACAAAGTTGGTTGTCATCCGGTTATTCCTTTTTGAAAATCCACATCTGTAGGCAACATATAAATGTTTAAGTTTAAGTACAGTATCATACAAATAAGAAATTAAAAAAACTTGCATTGTATCATATTAGAAAATCACTTATGTATATATTCATAAACACAGGTGCAGAAAATGTGCTTCTTTACAAGTCAAATTTCAAGAAAACAAAGCAGTTTCAAGTATCAGGTAGCTCCAGAAAATTCTGGAACAAGAAGAAGTGTATGTTAAATAATGTGTCAAGGCCAAATGCTCTATACTCGAGAAGTCATTATCATGCCAATGTCTCTAGTTTTAAATCCAATATTTATTACAAATTTTACTTGATACGTAAGTACACAACCCCCGAGCAGACTAATCTCTATGTGAAATAACTTCTCTATCAGTGTCATCCGTCGATTCACCATCACTATATCTACACGGACAATGTAACATAAAGTTTAAAAGGTTGTCATATTACATTCTCCTATAAATGATTTCGGTTTTTGATCGGTGCTCGTAATTGTAAAAAGTGACATTTTCGTGTCGTTATTAAATTTACTATTGTACCCAAAGCCAAATGTGCCATGTAAAAGAATAATTCTTAAAAAACCTTGTTCATGGCAACCACAATTGGCAATCCAAACAATAATTAAGAAAGATTGATTAAATTGATTTTTCGTTGATTTTAATGAGCAAAAGAGCATATGGCGTCTATAGGAGAATGAGATTCGTTATTGTTACAACTGAATTGATAATTTTTCTAACTATAGCCTAAAACAGGAAACAAATTACCTTATGTATGGGAGTATCCAGAAAGATACATGGTCGAAGCTTTCCATCAATAAACATTTGAACGTTATAAGCTCTGATTCCTTGCATAATCTCCAGCTTCAAATGCAGCAACCTGTAAATGGCGGTCAAATATTTTTTAATTTTTTTTTGCCAAGTAAATATGATCAAATTTTAATACAAAAATTATGGCCAGCTATAGAAATTTAGAATCTAGATGGCATGTGATGTGTGAATCGTATTATCATCTTGTTAGTTATTCTTATATACCACAAATTAAGACAGTTCAAGTCTTTTTGGCATTCTTAATATTTAGTGGGAGCAAAAGTGTCTAAGTAAGCTAATGAATGTTAATGCGGGGAATATATAAATGACAAACACCAAGAAATTATAAAGCTTCAACATATACCTTGGTCTTTCGAATATGATCCAACTGAGTTGTCTGCAAACTGAATTAGTTAAACCAAAGTTTACAAATTAGTTACACCAAACTTTAATTATAGATTAGAAACAGATCCTCTACATACGCCTATGTGAAGCTCCAGATATACCAGATTTTCTACAGAAGTCATCCGTGAACCTCTCAGGCGAAGAGGCTTTTCCAGGTTTGGGAGGTGCCAACAAGGATTCTGCCTGTAAAATAACAGGTTTCTTAAATACTGGTTTTGGGGCCACGGATGGCCTCGTTTAAAGCTCTGGTTCATGCACTAGTTTGTAACTACACCTAGTCCTTATTGATCTAAGTTTCTTCGATTGAACTATTTACTGAAAAAATGGGTTTGATGTATGCAGTAGGTTCACTGTTAATATAGAAATTTATTTTGTTCTGAAGTGCACCTGTTTTATCAACCTGCATGTGTTAACAACCCTGGAATTGTGATTAGGTACTTTTAATCAGGAAATAAAGATTTTATATAATCTATTTAGTATTCTCCCTTTTGTAGGTGATAAGTATGAGCTTGCCAAGAAAATGAAGAAGATAAAGATTGTAAATCATCTGTGGTTGGAAGATTGGTACACCTCAACTCTCTCTATGGACATACCTTTGCATGTATTGTCCTATTGTAGTTTTCTCTAACATTGTCTCCAAACATTTTTTCCTGGCAGCTTGAAGGCCTGGAAAATTCTACCAGAAATAGATTACGATAAAAGGTCTGACTTTTTACCATCTTCTTTAATTGTTTAGATATGAAATTATGTACCCCCCTCCCCTTCCCCAAAAGAAAAATTAAGCCAGAATTTGCTTAAAATTGGTCTCTTCTTCCTCTTGTATCTATTTTAATATATGTAATGGCTTGCAGTGGATATGAAATGGAGATTTTAGGAGTGGCGAAAGATTCTAAGGAAGCAGATGTCACTTTAAAAAAATACCCGGTCCTAAATCCCGAGGAGTCCATTAGAAAGCAGCTAGATTCAAGTGTATCTAGAGATCAGCCAAATCTTGCCATTACTGATAACATGACATCTGCCGCTGGAAAGGGGAGACTATCTGATGGTGACCCAAATAAAACAGATGTTCCAGAGGCTGTGGGTAATGACTTTGTTTCTGTTTCTGGAAGGGGGAAGTAACCTCATTCTGATGCAAGGAAATCTAGTCGCAGACATTACTTTGGGGAAACGACACAAACAATGTACTCGTGGGAAGGAACATGCATCCTGAACAGGTTTCCGAAAGGAGCATGAGGCAGTAAGTACTCAACCTTCTCCACTGTTATTGGGGTTACTTCTCCTTTGTCAACGTTCACATCTTTGGTTGTTTTTTAACTACCTTTTTAATTTGTGACGATTGGATTTCCCTTTCGCCACACGCTTATTAGAGTTTTCGACTTCTAAAATGCACAGAGTAATTGTTGCACCATTTCTTTGGTCAGTGGCTGCACTGGAGGTTGGCGGCTTTCTTGCCGGAGTAACTGTTTTCTTCAAAACATGGTAGTCAATTAGCAAATAGTTCAATCACATGTGCCTAATTATGTATGCAAATTTGCACAATAACTATATATAAAAAACAGATCCAAACTGGCACTAAAAAATTATAAACTAAATTGTCAAATACCAAAATGCCCAATCTATAGAAACAAATAACTTGTAAAATATACAAACTGTGCAATCATCAAACTTATGCACATATTTATATTAAGGAGTCGTCTACTGGCTATGGAACTGAATACAATGAAATTAATCATAAAACATATGCAGAAGACCAATGAAAATTATTCATCAAATTTGAAACTTTAATGAGAAGATGATACTCGGTGATCAAATATATACCTTTTCTTTTTATTCACTGTGCTCAAACACTATGATTCTGGATGCCCCCAATTCGCAGAATCGTGCTGGAGGCAAGATTATGAAAAATGACGTTGCTACAAAGCTTTTCTATCGCAAAAAAGAGAAGACGAGGAGCAGAAATAATTGCACAATTTTCACATATGTATTATGTAGTTGTACAGCAAAATTATAAAAAAAAAAGTAGCGGAGTGAATCTACTTTCTGTAATTGCACAATTGGACAGACAAAAATAAGTTATAATCCAAATCATTGAACTGATGAAGAAATCATTTACATAGTAGATAGAAGAGTGTTTGATATACGGTCCAAATTATTAAACTGATCAAGAAATTACTTACAGAGTAGATCGAAAAGTGCTTGATATACGATTATACGGGAGAAGGAATAAGAAAGCATACGGTAAATAGAGTACGTGGTTGGCACAATTTCACCATTTTAGCACTGTTATAAGTTTGGAAGAAGAGCAAGGTGAGAAGGATTCTTCAATTTGGGGAGAGGAATATGAAGTAGGCTGGAGTGGAAACGGGCTCAGGTGCATGAAACGTCAAATTGAGATATCAAGGTCTGGAATTAGGCTCGAGTCAAGACCTGGAATAAATTTGCTCAGGACTCATTGCCATGTTCTCGTACAATATATATAGTAGATTAATGAGAAATAATGAAAGTCTGAGTAAAGATTTAGAAAAGAAAAAATTTATGTGATAGAAGTTGGAAAGAAAATGGATATAGAGAGAAATGGAACATTCTCTCTCAAAAAGTAGTATTTTTGAGCTCTAGCTTAGTTAAGAACGGAATGAATGGAGGAAGGAATAAAAAATATAAGAGCATCTCCAATGGAACAAACCCTTAGCTAAATTATTCATGTGTCATCCATGTGTCATCTATGTGGCATCTAGATGGCATATTGGAACAAACCCCTTAGCTAAATTATCCATGTGTCATCTATGTAGCATTTTTGAAGAATATGTAAAAATTTAAGCACTCCAACCATGTTACCCCTTAGCAAAAAATATAGATAACCATATTTGGTTGACTATATTTGTTAAACCATCAAACCCCTTAGGTAGGGCTGCAAATGAACAGAGCCGTTCTTGAACAAAACTCGTACTCGGCTCGTTTAAGTCAACTCGGTTCGGCTCATTTTCCTAAACGAGCCGATCTTGAACATGAAAATGAGCTCGGATGAGTAAACGAGCCGAGCCGAGCTTTTTGTCTGTTCGGCTCAGACTCGGCTCGTTTAGCTCGGACTCGACTCGGGCTCGGCTCGAACTCGGCTAACTCGACTCGGCTCGGATAAAGTGTATATATATATTAAAAATAATAATTTTTACTAATCACTTGTATAAAGATTTCAATTTTTTTCACTAATTTAAGACATATTTTTTTATATATATTTTACTTATTATAAAGTAAAGTAGATGAGATTTTTGAATTATCCCGGAGATTGGATAAAGTGAAAGTGTGAACTGAAATTGCAACAAGCAGACATAAACTAAGTACATGTACTTCAATTAGGGGGGAAGTGAAAAAGTTATCTCCCGCTTATAAATAATTAATAGTTTTAATCTTAGGTACTTGTACAATCCTACTTGTGACTTGTATTTAAAAAAAAAAATTTACATCGTATTAAAATGATATAGACTAAGAAACAAGTGTAGAGTGTGAGTGTGAGTATATTATTGTATGATAAGACTGGTATTTGATCTCGATATAACTTGTAAAATTATAAATTATACTTTAAGATTGGTCGATTATAAAATATATGAGAACTATTAGTATACAACTCAACTTTGTTCGAATTCGGCTCGGGTTCGGCTCAGCTCGGTTGTTCGCGAGCAAACTCGGACTCGGCTCGGGTTCAGCTCACTTATTAACGAGCCGATCTTGAACATCATTTTGGGCTCGGTTATTAAACTCGGCTCGGCTCGGCTCAGTTTAAAAAAAAATTAAGCCCGGCTCGGTTCGGACAGAACTCGGCTCTGTTCGTTTGCAGCTCTACCCTTAGGTATAATTTTAGCTATCACAATTATGCAGGATAACATTGGAGTATACACCATTCCCTTTAGGTAAAAATTTACATAATTATTATTTTATCATATTTTAGCTAACAGTTTTTGTTATCACTCTTGAAAATGCTCTAAATAACCATACATATCATAGTCCAAATTACATTCTGTTCCTTCCATTTTCATTAATCTCAACCAAACAAAGCACAATTGTTTCATCTGCCATCCATTATTTACTAATGTTAATGTATGGTGCAGATATATAGATAAGCTTAACCAAGTCAGAAACAATTTAACAGAATGCATCCGTAAGAGACAGTGTACGAACAATATTTGCCAGCATCAACCACCTTTAGACAAATCGGTACCATCCATTGCGAGTTACAGACCATGTGCTTGAAGACCTAGATATGTCATAGGTCATAGGTGGAAAGTTTTGATGTCATTGTCATATCAACAATAATACAGAAAAAAAAACACATTCAGATCCAAACCCGTTCACTGCATAATCTCTAATCTCTAGTAAAAAATACAAATGACCCTTCACAGTTCACACAATGAAAAGATAATGGAAAAAGACCAACAAAAAGATTGAAAACGGTAAAGCAGACTGGCGTCGACACTTTTATCTTATATGGGCTTGATTTTGAAGTGCAGCGAAATGAGTGAGAATACAAAGCATTTCAAATCCTGCAACAAAATAACCATCAACAAGAATAAGTATTAGAAATACTATATGAAGCAGCAGTAGCAAAATAATCAAGTCAAATTGAACTTTAAATTATGTTAGGTTCATACTGCCATATATCATGTTTTTAATTTTTTTAAAATATTTTTATCTAAGCAAATCAAAACTTGTTATGGTTCTCAAAACAATCAAGTCTTGAGCTTATAACCATGGAGTATAAAAGCAGACCAGTAAAATGAAATAAACAGATCAGGCCACATAATGCTTTAAAGTTCAGATTTAGAGCCAAATCCCTCGTAATACAACCTTGCCGGTAAATAATCTTATTTACGCATTGCTAACCAATATTTAAACTGTATGGACGGTAAAGAGAAAAAAACAATACTATTGATGGTAGGCAAAACTTTGAATATGCAACTTCTAATCACCGAGAGTTTTTCTTATCAAAGCAGCTTCCTGGGGGACATGTACAATATACAAAGGTAATGCACAGCAGCCAATGTTAAAGCTATGCTTTAGGGTTATAAAACAGACATCCAACATACTACCATGTCACAAACTAAACAAATTAAATGCTGCTGCATGGCTTAAAACACGATTAATCGAGATAATTAAGTTTGAAGGAAGCACAAATTTGCTAAAGGAGTAGACCTCAGTAGTTTTTGACAGAAAAGGGGGAGCGGAAACTAATTATTTTCTAACCTACTAAAACTTATATGGGAGCTACTAATAAGCAGCATGGAATTACTTGCAAGAAAAAAATAGCATTACACAATCTATGTGTTAATATTCAGTTGTGAGAACTATTAAGTTGCTGGACGCCAACAAAACTTAGCGACATGACTATAGCTACTTCAAAGAAATTTGTTCATGATCTTTTTGCAACAACTCATTATTATACAATAGACCAAAAGAAAGAAAACTGGAAGAGGTGAACAGATTGCAAATGAAAATATTGACATAATGCTAGTGTGCTACTATAGACCAAAAATGAACAAGTTAACGAGTGAAGATTAGGGGTAAAACAGACCTGAACAAGATAATAGAAAATACGAAGCCCTTCAGGATCTTTACTGGTCTGAACATCCATGAGCGACCCAATCTTTGATGTAGTGAAGGAGATATGCTCGTTCCCCATAACAATTTCAAGCTCTTGCCTACCAACGCGGTCAGGTTCCGGCCAACTGCTATCATCTTCCTTCATTATCTACACAAATTTCAAAAGTACAGTAGAATTGTAAAAATCCACTCTGAAACATGATGATGCTATCTAAAGTTTATACCAATCTCGCATCAATACCCCACGTCCATGGTTATCACAGTGCCAATTCGGGTGGTGAAAAGCCCAGACTCCGAGGAGAGTAGCCATTGACTACTCTTCATGATAACCATGCCCATGCCATTATCTTTATCACAGAATTCAAAGTGTATGACCATATAGGAAAATATAAACAATAAAAGAATAAGGCAAATCTATAAAGAACGTACTGAATCTGTTCATTAGTTCATATCATACAAGGTTAGGTTCTGATGGGTGCCTCAGAAAATTCAACGAGTTATTGCAAATTATCCTAAATTGAGCTCTTCCAACTAAAACTTATCATCTTCTTCTACCTAAATGCAGCTGGCGCATATTAGTAAGAGCTCAAAAACCAATTTGACAACTTGACAGGCTCATTTTAAAATTTAAAAGAAAAAAAACATTAGTAAGATATTAAACCCATTTACAGCCCGTTTGACATATATTTCCCAGTTCGCACACCTTAAAAGCGGTTTGCAACTCCAACACTATAATTTCAAGAAGTTTAACAGCTTCTAAGAAAAGCCAAGATTAATGTTTTGGACATAATAACCAGTACCTTAAACTTAATTTGAAAAAACCCCTAAATGTTAACCATTCTCAACCTTCAATTTACAATTTTATTTTTTAATCAAAAATATACCAAACAATTAACATAATTTTCATATATCAAAATTTCAAGCCAAACTTCCCCATTCTTTTAAGCCCAACAATGTCATACTAACCCTTTGAAGATCAAGGGCACACAGACAACTATCAAGAGTATACAACATTGTACAACTTTTACCATACATTTCCCGAACAACCAAATTTTCATATATCAGTATTTTAACAACAAAGCATTACAAGATAGCCTAGTAGTAAGAGC
The DNA here is from genome assembly GCA_003724115.2 of Anethum foeniculum. Lineage (NCBI taxonomy): Eukaryota > Viridiplantae > Streptophyta > Magnoliopsida > Apiales > Apiaceae > Anethum > Anethum foeniculum. Next base: position 4,795 of record PHNY01122175.1, on the reverse strand, counting down.
AACTCCAATAGGGGTGCCAAGAGTGGTGCCAAATCTTATGTGGCATGGCACTCTTGGGTGCCAACCTATTAGAGTGTCAAGGGTGCTTCAAAGGTGCCACGAGAAGTGGCCAACTTTTGGCACCCTCTTGGCACCCTCCCAAAATAGTTAAACTACAATTCTTACATGAT
>PHNY01122170.1:1308-21301 GCA_003724115.2 Anethum foeniculum | reverse complement strand
AAACTAAAACGGTCAAAACAAATATTAGTGAAACGAACAGAATATAGAATTGAAGGAATCAGATATATTTAATTCCAAAGAGGAGTAGCGCTGAAATAAAAGGGGACAGAATCCGTACCTCGAAAATCGCAAACTTTAATAATAATAAAATCCGCAATGATCCGCTAATTTCCCGGCCTACAATCTAATTACAAAAATTATAATTTATTACTAACAGTTTATTTCTTTCCATTATGTATAAACATGCTAGTAACTTTAAACTAGTTTGACAGACACTCGATTAGTATTTCATATTGTAATATATTAAAATTACTAGTGCTTAGCCTTGACACCAGTAATACTTCTCTGATTAATTGTTGTATGCGAAACTTGGCTACCAAAATCCTTCAGTGACATTAACAAGCAAACGACAGAAAGTTAGAAACTAAATTAGAGTCACTCGACTATTAATATTTATATATATATATATATATATATATATATATATATATATAAAATTTAACTAACATAATAATGGTACCAAAATAAATATTAATAAATCACAATACAATTCAACAAGGTAGTAGTATCCATATAATTTAGTCTAATTTATATTCTAGATCATAACTTATGTTTACAACAGAATACAATAACCAAAATATTATATTATCTCATCCCCAGGTACGTAAATAAATTAACGAAATTCTTATAACCCATCATAATTACTGATTGACAAAATAAGAACAATAAAAAAAAAAAAAAAATTAAAAATCAAAGTAACATGTATATTGACCGACAAGAAAACAAAACTGAGGTATAATAATGATAGAGCAGTGCCATTTAATAGGAAAAATTCATATGAATATTATATTAATATTAAATTCATGAAACCGAGCATGACAAAAGTCCAACAAGTACACTAAAATCGTGATCTAGTATGCATAATTACTAATACAAGAGAATAGTATAAGGTAGCGAATGAGACCTGCTAGTCTTTGAACAAATAAAATTGCCAGACTGCTCCCTTGTTCTGCTCTTGCCCCTCGGCGGCTTCGTGACTTTTCTTTTTAATGGAATTTAGGTTTTCTTATTAGCTCACTCGTGTTTATATAATACTCTAAATATCCAATCATTACTAGAATTAGAATTATAAAACTAATTACTATTAGTCTGTCTTCTTTTCTAATTAGCATTACATTAAATCACTTATTCTCATTATAACCCCATTATTATTATTATTATTATTATTATTTTAAAATATATAAATTCACGTATATTACAGAGTTGTTACCACAACATTGGTTATTTCCTCAGTTTCTCTCTGTTTTTCTTTCATTATGCAGTGAGTTGTTATCACAGCATTGGTGATTTCCTCAGTTTCTCTCTGTTTTCCATATCTATTGAACCTTGGGATTAAATGCATGCTATTAAGTTAAACTAGTTATTTAGCTTTTCAATTGTTAAATTAGGATCATCAGCTGTTCTGAGATTTCAAGCACTATATCAATATTGATAAGATGCTATTTCTTTTGCTTTACTTCCTAGATGCACGGTCTTTTATCATGCATTTAATAAAGTGCTAATGATATCTGTTTCTAGGAGTTGTGACTTGTCTTTTTTGTTTCTGAGCTCTGGTTTTGGTATCGAATAAATGCAGGTCTTGGTAATTGCTGTTTTGTTAAAGATAATAATGAAAAGGCGGTTTTCTATTATTCAGGTCAGTTGCAGATTCTTAATGAACTTGTTTGTTTATTTTTTCGTGAATTGGTATCAATATAGTTTAAATCAACTTTGTCTTGAGGTCCCATGAGAGCAAATTCCAGAAGTTGTCATAATATTCAGATGTCATAACTAGTGTATACCTGAACATCTTTGTTCACGGTGATGTTATAGTGGGAGGCTCTTGCTCTTTTGCTCATTGGCATTAGCATAAACCAAATGCGCTCATTGCCTGAAGGTGGTTCTGCTCTTGGTCTTCCAATTGCATTGGGTGCATATATCTACACGTGTATATTTGTAAGTGTGTTTGCTTTTGCTTTCTTTAACTATTATTCTTGCTTTTATGCAAGTCTCTCAGTGCAAACTGATGCCCATTTGTAAATTATATGAAATTAGTGTTTTGTCAATTCATTCTTGATTAGTTTACTTTCTCTGTGATTGGTCATATTTAGAAGTTCAATGTACAGGTTACAGTTCCATCTTTGGCATCGGTATATAATGAATATGCTCTGAAAAGCCAATATGATACAAGCATTTACCTTCAGGTAAATTTATTTTGAAGTATGATTGCCTGTGGTGTTCTGTAATGATTGCTCTGAAGTTCAATGTTTTTGTTGGAATATTGATTCAAAATTGTAACTAATCAATAATAATATTATGTTTTAATGTATCTTTAATTAGAAAAGATTTGTAACTCATGAGGCTACTTATGTGCCACTAATCATGCCTATGTAATTTGAGCTGTATATAAAGAGCCTTTTAATAAATAAAAATATAGGTTTCCACCAAATAATATTTCTCTCTCCCTCTTGTATCAAAAATAACAACAGTTTTACAGTTATTAAACACGTAAAATATAATTAATAATCTCAATAGATACAGCGTTGATAGGTGTTTAACTTAAGAGCGTTACTAACTAATAGAAGGAATGGGTAAATGACTCATAACTATTATGGTGATGGTTTATATGCAACCGTAAAAGCTGTCATCTGAGCGTCCATTTAGGCTCTTATGCAGTACACTAGGTTATACATACAACATATGTTTAACCAACTTTGAGTGAAAGCTAAGATATTCTTAAAGGAGAGAATGGAATCTGTTCCTTTGGTAATAACTGTTAAGTTGTATAGAGCTTGAGATTTTTAAACAATACATATGTGGATTGATTCTGCTTTGTGAATGCTTTTGCATGTCGGTATATCATTTTATTCCTGTTTCATGCTTTAATTATTAAAGCTCCACTCATGGAGGTTCTTTTAGTCGGGGACTAAACTGTGGTCCAAATTCGACAGAGTAGGATCCAGCTTCAAGTATTGATATCCTTTGTTTATCAATTTTCTAATAACTTACTCTAAAATTACACCAAATTATTTATCAAGCTTACTTCTTAGTTTCTTAAGTTCTATTGTTTTCTCTCTAGTGTTAAATGTAGGCAGTTTCTTACTAATTTTAAATCGTGTCTGATGCAATAACTTTTTCTTTTCTGTTTTCAGAATTTGTTTTTATATGGATATGGTGCCATATTCAACTTTCTAGGCATTCTGGGAACTTTTATTTATAAAGGTACTGATTCAAGAATATCTTCGTCAACTCCTAACAAAATAATTCTCTAAAAATGCTAATGATTTTTATGAGTTAGCGAATGTTTAATGAGTACCTGGACCTTTTTTTTTTTTTTTTTTCTTTATCTAGTAGCAGAATGATTAAATACACACGTTTGCATATAGTCTATTTGCATACATAATCTGTTCACATAAAGGAGCAGAATTCTCTTATTTGTGAATCTTTAATAGTGAAATAGGATACTGTCTTTGATATTTGTTTTAGTATACTGATGAACTTGGAAATAGACATATACACTGTTAATCCACATGCCAAGCAAGTGGTAGTAGAATATTATTGAATGTTTGTATTTTTTAGAATATGCCTTTTAGGTGTAGGATAAACACTCGAATAATTTATAAATATTTTCTTGGTATATACTACTGTCCTTACCGCTTTAAGTTACACACCAATAATATGATTGAAATGATGCGCTTTCTGTACTTATCTTTCAATCTTTTCTCCCACATTGTATCCGTTCTGTACTCTCCTTGACCCTAATTTTGTATTTTCTCCCTATACTCCTCAACTTTTGAAGCAAGTGTGGAAGGCCTACAAAAATTACTTATTGAATGATAATTTTCAGTTGTATAGCTCAATAAGCTGTCACATATATTGCTCATTTTGGGTGATAATTCTTGTCAGTTTACTATTAAACTAACCAATAGGCTTCGATGTTTTATTATGGATATCAGCATCACAGCTTGTGTGCTAAATTTGGATTTGTGATCTAATTTTATTTGGACTTAGAGTGTGATATATTCGAAAACGCTCTGGTATCTGTTTGGTTCAACTATTATTTTAGAAGTTAATACTAAACATTGGGATTGAATTAGTTTGCTCGGTCCTATTATTTTCCTTTCCTAAAAGTATGTCTATGGCCAATTAAGGCACAAGGCCTGACAACACATGCTGGCCCTTGTTGTCGGATTGCGGTGCCATTTTTTGTTGAATAGCTTACTTACAATTTCTTGGAATCTTGAAGATTAATAAATATGGTGAAAGATCCTTGGTCGTACTCTGGTATCAACAAGTTTACATGATTAATATACTCTAGAAATAATATACTTACAGTTGCATCATTCTCTTTCATTATCCAGTTACGTCTATTTCAAAGTAAGATCACCTTGAATCAATGCAAATAATGGGAATTATTCCCAGTTGTTTCCAACAGATATCAAGAGAAATAGATTCAAATAGAAGAAATAATTAGTCAAGATGCCAGTTAGTGCCAATTAGACGAAGATGTATTAGAACTAATCTTGGATTTCAACCACTTATGACAGAATCCCAGAGTTTAGCTGCATCAGCCCTATATCCTTCCTAGTCCTCGTAGTGCTTCCTCACATTTTTTGCCCATTTTTCTGGACTATTAGTTAGCTGGCTTTTGGATTTGAGTGGTCACACTGACAATCTATTCAGTTTGTACCAGACTTGCTACAGTCCTCACTCTTGAAAATAATTGCCCAATTGGATCAGAATTGGAAACTGAAAAAGCTGGGGCTCAGATATGATACTTGAGAATTTCAAGGGGAGCAACTGTTAGGATTCAGCCATAGTTGTAGTAGTTTATATCTGATAGGATTATAGTAGTATTCAGGGCGTTTATGTCTTCACATAAGTAGGTACTCTAGTTGAGTCTATAAGTAGGAGACGATTTGTAACCTTTGTAGGATGTTGAATATTATCTAGAAAACGGAAACCCTTTTCCACCAAAATTTTCTCTCCAGTTTTCTCTGCACTTCTCTCTCTGATCTATGTCTCTGTAGGATAATCTCTCATTCTCTATCTGTAATTCATATGGTAAATCTACCTGTCATTTTCCTTGTTCATTGCATTTCTATCTCTACAACTCAGAAAATCACAAAAACGTTCATATATTGAAAATCAGAAACCTTGAGTTCCTGACAGCAAATCATATATTGCTTCTTTATTAATTGTTATACCATATTCTGACAACTTGGGCAATGAATTGAAAGCTCTAAATATACTGCCGAGCTCTTTCCCTTTCATCATGATATACTCTGTATTTCATGCACACTCTAGTCCTACAGTTAACTGAAGAAGTAATGAAACTTTTACATACTCGTTATTGTCGATTTGAAAGTATTTCCACTTTATCTTCCATTGGGGATCAAAGCCTTGTAAAGAAATGAATATTTTTCATCTATATTCAATGTGTACCATATGCACAGCTAGAGATGTTCATAAAGCTCAAAGCTTGAAACCCGATCCGAGCTGAAAAAACACAAAAAGCCCGGACAAAACCCGGACTTTTTAAAAGCCTGGCAGCCCGGGCTTCTTCAAAAGCCCGTATAAAAGCCCGGTTTTTTTAGATAAAAATTTAAAAATATGCAATATTTTTATTAGATTCTGAAAATATTAAAATTTAAACAAAAGATGGACGAACTGTAAAATTTAAAAACCATATTTGCTGAAGTAGCAAATAAGAACATTGTAAGGTGTGTTGCTATCTTGTTGATTATATTTGAATTCTGCCACTGTTTTAAGCTTCTCAGATGAATGCAGTCATTCTACTTGCCACTAGCATATTATTTCTCCCATTAAGAAATAGGATCTGCCAACTGAGAATGCTTCAAACTCCAACAAGAGGAAACTGGGGACCTTGATACATTATTCAATCTCTTCACTAAAAAATTTAGTAGTTCTGGCCCTAATACCAGTTGTAGCAAACTCAGAAGCCCTCTTAGCTGTCACTTGCAGATGTCAAAAGAAGGAACCAGAGAACTATAGAAATATCCACTAATTAAGGTGTCAAAATGGAAGATGATATATAACAGACAGCGACATTCGTCGTATTCGCATGATCTAAAGAATTGGTTACATCTGCTTAATAATGTCCCTCAACTGCAAGCTTTGCATCTGCACATCTTTTTTAAGTTCTATTCAGTCGCATTCTGATAGTGCCGCGTTGCACCTTTTTCTTTTTCTCCAGCGGTCAATTAGAGAAATTTTAATTTTGATCCAGCCTTCATCCACTGAGGTTAGGTCTCTCGATCTCTTATTACCAAGAGGGGATGGGGTATCCGCTAGGCTATTAGGCAACAAGTCAAGGAATTTCTCTGCAAAATTTTGAGGTCCATTGGTGGTTGATTTATTCAAGATAAAACTTGGGTAATTTTATTCCAACCTGTAACAAGTGAACACTCTCAAATTCAAAAATTAAAGATATCAAGTTCATCTAATATGGTAAAATAATGGCAAATAATTTCTACTTTTTGCATGCTATTGATGGAAAATAATGGCAAATACTTTGTAGACCAAGCATCTCGTTGTCTCACATCTGTTATTATAGAAGTGGACAAGCCCTTTATTCTATGGCACTACTTGCAGTTGAGTCTAATAAGTTACATAAATGGGTTTAATTCCGTTCTTTGGCTGTCTTCTACTGTTTATATTAGGGTCTATCTTCTTTAATGGTATTGTTGTTTTAAGACAATGTTTTCCACAAGATATTGTACAAACTTGTCTGTTTGAACATTACTCGTCTCCTAGATTCCAACAAAACAAATCTTTGATGCAGGTCCTAATATTTCATCTTATCTCAGGTCCTGATAGTTTGAATTTATTTGAAGGGCACTCGAAAGCTACTATGTTTTTGATAGTAAACAATGCAGCCCAAGGAATTCTTTCGTCTTTTTTCTTCAAATATGCTGGTGAAGTTGATCTGCTGTGATTATTTTTTCCCTCTCACTCACAAGAATCACACTGTTTCACAGATTGATATTTCCACTGATATCACACTTATGGCATCTTACATAAACATTCGTAATGTGGTTGTTGATATCTTACTAAAATGGGGAATATGATTCGAGCAGATACAATATTGAAGAAATATTCATCAACAGTGGCCACAATATTTACAGGCATAGCATCTGCTGCATTGTTTGGTCATACCCTGACTATTAACTTTATATTAGGAATTTCAGTTGTATTTATCTCGATGCATCAGGTACTGCAAAAGTTGTAATTTCTGTTGTTTAATTTTAAATTTGTTGAAGAGGTAAAAATATTGCTGCATCCTACTCCCTGTTGCTTCTAAGATAATACTTCATTCATTTCTTTCTCAGTTCTTCTCACCTCTTTCTAAAGTTAAGGATGAAGAAGAAAAAGGGGTGATCCAGCAAGTAGAACTCCAGAATAGTCATCGGTATTCAATTGTTCTTTTGATTACAATTTGATATTTGTTTGTGTGCGTTATATGTTGTACTGTTATAAGTGGTTGATGTAGTGACTATATTGATACCCCTATTGGAGTGAACATAATAGTCTCTACATAAATGGAGTAAGAGATGAATTTGGAGACATATTTAATGCAATCCTCAGAAATGATTCATTTGCTGCTAGCTATTGCCTATTAACCTTGCATCTAATGTAGTTGGTTTAATTTGGATGGCATGCAATATGATTACTTTCACTTCATTTTTAACTGTTCCGTGTTTCCCTTTTGACACGTCACATAAGACCTTTTGCACATGGCCAGTATGGAAGTGTAGGTACTTGCTAACTTTTCCGACCTTTTCAGATCAAGGGATTCATCCTTCATAAATATGGCAGCAGGGGCAAACGAGGAGGTGTAGATTAAACAAAATTTCTTGAATCTTAATATTCATACCTTTATATTATTACTGAAATCCTTTTTGTTTTGTTCTTTATTTATTTTACTTGTTAGGCGAGTCATCATGCTGGATCTGACGAAGGACAACCACTACTCCCTAGATGATGGTAAACAGAGTATGTTTTTGACACTTGTATAAACATGGCAATGAACAGTTTAGGGGTTAGTATGTACGATATACTTCTTGAGCAGAATATAATCACAGTATAGATATATGGTTTTGTGGCATGTCTATGTTTTTTTTAATGTGCTGATGCCAATCAAGATTTGTAAACTTCATTCTTCATAATCAATTTACTTGCACATAAAGGGAAATGTCAACAGTTGTCCGAGAAGAACATATAAGTATTAAACACCTTGGAGTACTTTATTTCCTTAGAACCTTAACGATATCTTATGAAAATTATGAAGAATAGATTGACCCATTAAAGCTTCGATGAGAACAATGTTGCAAAGCTACTGCAGCTGTGGGTTGAAACCGTTGTTTGCAGAAGTTGACAACTGTTTGTTAAAATTGCCGAGATCATTAATTATTTAGTAATTAATTTAGAAAAGTGCTGTTGGTGAACATTTTGACATACAGTGGACCTAATTTACAAAATTTCTATACCACTGATGACTGATGTTGGATTGGGGGTTAGGAAGGGAAGGATTGGGTAAGGAAGGGTTACACCTAAAAACCATCTTTGACTAATTCCTAAAGGAGGGTTGGTAAAGGGTTGGAGAAGAGGTTTATTATAATTAATTAAGATCAATTCGGCTTTTGTCTGGCATTACTCCGTGGTGCTCCAGCGTTACTCTGTAATTTACTTCTTTTTTTTTTAAATAAAAATAAATTAGTAATAAAGATCTCTCATAACTGTTCACATTTTATAAATACATTGATGTATTGTGTGTGTTCAATGTTGCAAAAGTATAATATATGGATTTATATAAATAAATGTAAACTAACCACTAATCAAGAACTTTTATATCCATATTTAATAATGGACAGAAATATATGTTCTAATATACTTTAACAACTATAAGTTACATACTCACAACTAATTTATATCATATTTTTAAAATAAATAAAAATAATTAAACAATTAATTCTTTAATTTCTTGCACCTGATCAACTTGCATTATAAAAAGGTTGACGTCTGTGCAGAGATGGACCCAGAATTTATTTTGAATGGCGTAAAAAGATATGCTTACTAAACGTCTTAACCAAACATGTCTAGTGTATTTTGCTGGTAGAGCAGGGTCTGGAGAGGGGACAATATACGCAGACCTAGCTTCTATCTCAAAAGAGTAGAGTGATTGTTTTCATATGTTCCTGGACTGAGTACAAATGGAAGTAGAATTAGTACCAGTAGCATCAAAGAACTAACACAGAGAGTAAGCAGAAACAAGAGTAATATAAAGGAAAAAAGTGATAAAACCAAATTAGGAGCGTTATTTAGAAGAGGCAAAATGAAAATATCCAACCCTAATAAAATGTGGAATACAAATAACAATAACTACAAATAACAAGTATCAAACATTTCATAAGTAAAAATAAAATCTAAACATAAATTTAACAAATAGGCATATAACAGTATATGGAGCGAGTAAATAAAATCTGAAACACTCGACGACCCGAAAACCCTAACCCCATAACTCCTCACCGTAGTCTCTCCCCTCCAGCATGAAAGTAGACCATTCTAGTTCAACGACGCCACGAACTCCTATGTGAGGACATGTCCCTGGTGAGATTTAAGGCCTTGAAATCTAGGCTCAACTGCTCATCTCACGTTCTTCTTGGTCAGCCTCTCCTCCTTCCTTTACCGTACCCTTTAGCACCCTTGAAACTCCACCCCGACACCAATGCTTTCCTTCGACGAATGTGGCCAAACAACCTTAATCTTCCATCTCTTACTTTCATAAACAAAATGTGTAGGCCTTTCCTCCCCCTTCCACTACATTACTTTTTTTTTTTGCTAAGTTCCACTACATTACTTTTGACACTCCTCCCTAGCACCAATGCTTGCCTCTGACAAATGTGGACAAACAACCCTAATCTCCAAAATAATCCTTCATTCTTTATGTAAGACTTCATTGAAAATCAGTCCAACATTATGCATCCATTTGTCCATGTCATCATCTACAGTTATGTTGCTCGTAAGTTTTGCTCATGTACCTTTCCTACCTCGCAACACTCAGAACAACATCTCAGTTTTAGTGGCTACTTTGTAAAATTTTCACTTTAGCTTTGATAGGACTTTCTTGTCACTCAACACCAATACATCTCTGGGCGGCCTTCGACTTCAACCATCCTGCCTTGATGTGATGTGTGACATCTCTCTGGATTTCTACTTATGAATAATAGTCAACAAAAAGCGTGCACCATAATATCTTGGCATATCCCGATAAATCAAATCCAATATGACCATGAAGACAATGGACTTAAAGCCCACCATGATATCTCTCTCCCGTTGGTGTCCTAACACATGTCCTTACTCTCAAGTACGTATCTTGAATTACTCTCACCTTTGTTCTTATAGATTGGAACCCCTATGCTAATACTCCACTCTTCCGACATCATGGTTGTCTTCAAAATGGTATTAAATAGATTTGTTAATCATTGCCGGACAGGACCCCGCATCAATTGGAATTTGATGTGCAATGACCTTAGCGCTGCCCATCTTTCACAAGGCTCCTTATCATAACACTAGAGTCGAGTGAGGCATGTCGACCTAGACATTGCTCCAAACCTAATTCTCACCTCCTTGACTTGTTAAACAACTTGTGGAAGTACACTCCCATCGGCTTTTAATGTCGTCATCCGTGATTATCACCTTACATTCACGTATTGATATACCTAACAGGACCCAAGTCTCCCGGTCTTCTGTTTCGAGCTTCAGCTAGTCCTAAATACTACAACTCTAAAAATCATATTAGATCTTTGGTAGTTGGTCCGATTTTGCCCTTTAAGACCGTAAAATTATCAAAAATTGGTAAAAATAATTTTTCTATATAAGCAATTTGAATTTATTTAAATACTATACTATTGAAGCTGAACTGGAGAGAATCAGTCGTGCTCGATTTAACGTAATTTTGGGCAAAATAACAAAATGAAGCTGAGCTTCATTTCCGACACTTTTATTACATCATTAAATTTAAATCTATAGTTTGGACTCTATTTTTTGTAGTTGGTTAGGCATTTGGCCTTGAGTTTTAAAATAATTGATATTTGTGTTTTTAACTAATCTATACTATATTATTAACACAAATAATATTTTTTTATATAATACAATTTAAACGTATATTTTTATACAAGTTCCACGATCTCAACACGTGCCACTGAATATACAATATATATGTAATTACTAAAGGTGAAATTTGTATATACTTTCTATAAAGTTGCTTTTGGCTTTAACAAAATAGCTTCATACGTGCTTTTGCAGTAAAAAAGTAGCTCTTCAGAAACGAATCCCAAGTATATGCAAATGTTTCACGGTCACATTCTTATGTTAAAAAGCTTCTAGCGATTACTTCCTTGTGATTATATTTAATATTTGCACTTTTTTTTACTTGTCGCTTATGTAGGTCTGTGTCGATGACAAGTTTGTTCATGTTTCCACTTTTTGATATTTTATCATGAAATCGATCTTATTTTTTATATTTTTTTTAGATGCAGTATATAACCTATTTACTATTAAAACTTCAGGAAATCTCTTTGTATTAGTTGTTTCGACCAGACTAGCTGCCTGCCGGAAGTCTGTTCAAGGAAGCACAACGTAAAACGAAATAGAATCCTCATATGCTATATAAATTTTCTTTGTTATCGGTAAGGCTTCTATGATTCTAAAGTGGAGATCGTCAGAACCTGATTTCCTGCCTGATGAACGAGTTCAAGTACACAGTTGCAGTTTACAAAATTCAGATGTAGAAATTGCATAGTTACTAAATTCATTTGTATTTTTTTATTGTAGTCCAAATCTTAGCTTCTTTTTTTTTAACATTCAGTGTCGGGGTCGATGTACAATGACCATTGATCAACAATAATATTGATATACAGGCTGTGATGAGTAAGATATTAACTGAAAAATAGTTGTTCTGTTGATTGTTAAATATAGAGGTCTCTCGAATTGTTCCCAAATGTAGAGATCTCTGGGATTGCAAGATGAACGAGAAGACTGCCTGTTCGAGAAGGTACTCTCCAGGAAATTATATAAAGAAAGAAAAAGTACTGATTCTATTCATAACCATCTTGCATACAGGAAGTGCTCTCTGTAGATGATAGAAATGACCATCTTGCATACAGGAAGTGCTCTCTGTAGATGATAGAAATGACCTGAGTTTTATGATGTTCTAGTTTCTCATTTTATTTTCTGTTCTAGTGTTCAGTTTCAATAGTTGGTTGTATTTTCGTTGGTCTTTTATGGGCTCGGCCTGGCCCAGTTCAAGTTGTTTCTCTATGGTTGTAATGGACTTGGCCCAAGCAGATTGTCGGTGGCACTTGCCGCTGGTTCGCTAGTAATAAAGTTTTTTTTTGACAAATATGGCTTATAGCCTTACAAGTGAGTATATGTTCTAATAAATTTTCGCGGTGAGCCAGAGTCGAAATCAGGACCTGGGACGCTAGTAATAAAGTTTATTTCATCAAAAAATTAAAATCTTTGTTGGAAGGGAAGAAAGCAATATTGAAAAGCGTACGACTGAATTTTCAATGCAGAAATAGGAGTTTACGGTCTAATACGATAGCTCAAGTGATAAAAGTTTATCTCTTAAAGAGATCGAGTTCAAGTAATAAAAATTTATCTCTTGATGAGTCAGATTTTATGTTTGCTTGTCACTCAAAATTTTTGAGAAAATATACTCTCACTGTAAAAATATTACTTTTGTCAATTTCTCTAAATTATTCTTAATGTTTTTTTTTTGTCACCAACTTTTTCTTAATATTTAACATTACTAAATATATATATATTTAAAATTATATAATTTAATCTGAAGAACATACTATGTGTGACATGAGACTTCTTACTTTAAATTCGTAAATTATAACGATATTACTCTCTTGTCTAACTTATTATGCTCGCGATTTAAACAGATATTTATTTAAAATTCAAAATATAGTGATTAATAAGGATATTTCTTTTTTCCTGACAAAAGAAAAAAAAAGGAGAGGATATTTTCTTTTCGAAAATGTAGTAAGTAGTAACCTGTATGGCTGTAGATCAGCCTAGACAGCGCAAAATATCTGACAGAAAAGTTTTTTTTTTTTTTTTTGACTAATATGGCTTATAGCTTTACAAGTGAGTATTTGTTCAGAAATATTCTCGCAGTGAGTCAGAGTCGAACCCAGAACCTGGGACGATAGAGGATAAACCCTTAACCACTTGGACTATCCAATTAAACTCACTAAACACGTATATGTAATATGCGTATTTCATGAAATTCATATATATGTTACACTGCTGAAAAATGCAGCGGCTGGTAATTGCTCTTATATTTAAATCACATTTTTATGCATGTATAATCGAAATTTCATTAAAAGTACATATATATTTCAATTAAAACAAATAAATGAGGTAGGAGGACTCGAATCCGAGTCACTTTCTAAACTGGGTTCTGATACCATGTTAAATAACCGATCATTCTAAATTAGTAGTCAACAAAATCTTATACTCCCTCCGTCCCACTTCATTCTTAACATTTGAAATGGAGTGTTCGACATGCATTTTAAAACTCTTATTTAGCATAGTTGCATATATTATTTTAGAAACTTTTTTCTTCTGAATAAAAATTAAATATTTAAATTTTTATTTTAAAAAAAATTTGAAAAATAAATTATAGAACTATAATAGATAAGAGATTTAAAATGCGTGCCAAACACTCTGTTTTAAATGTTAAAAATCTACTGGGACGGAGGGAGTACTCCACAATATTGGGTCTGTTTGGCAAACAGACACTTGTCAACTTATCGACTTATTTCGAATTTTTTTNTATTTACATGTTGATTTTTAGAATTAAATATTTAAGTAGGATTTAGTATCCCTTATATGCAAAAACTTGTCAAAAATAAGTAACTTATTTCAGAAAAAAGTACAGTTTGATGTACTTTTTTTAAAAATAAGTAACTTATTTCTGACAAATAAGATTTCCCAAACAGACACTGTATTATTTAACAATCTCAATTAGAAGTAGGTGCGTGGAACTTGGTTTGAACAAGTAAATTAGAAGGCATACGGTATGTGCATATGTGACCAGACCAGACAAAGCAAATATGACGAATGCAAGAGAAAGCAATTACATTACACCAACCTATTGCCGTAATCTGAGCTAGGGGTGTACAGACGAACCGCTCAACCGCATTAATCGTTCGCACCGCTCATAACCGAACCGCGTTTTGCGGATAATCGCAAAATGCGGGTTGGTTGCGGATGAAAATTTTAGTAATCGCTTATTTGCGGTTTGGATGCAGTTTTATATTTTAAAAAATAGCAACCGCAACCGCAAACCGCAAAATATATATTTATAATATTTTATAGTATATAAACTAATAACTAAACACATTTATTTTGTTAATTTTTTTATTATTTAATATTATAAGATTAATAAATTAATGCTACTTTTGTTATGACTTAAACCTAATCCATTACTTCAAGTCCAATTAGTTAATTACCTACCCTCTCAAGTCTCAAACTCTCGCTGCGCTACACTACATTATTTTTTATTAGCATTATTAGGAACAACATGATAGTCAAGCACCGGAGTTTGAAGAAGTCCTGCAATTTATATTAGTTTTTACTCATTAGCCGAACACTTTGTATTTTATATCTTTGAATCTTAACTTGTTAAGCAACTGAAACTTAAATTTATTAATATTTTAATTTATTATTTTTTTGTGATTCCTAATATTTTATATTAAGTGGTTGAACCGCAAACCGAACCGCAATAACCGCAAATTCGCAATCGCAATTGATGCGGTTAATCTCTTGGTGGTTCAGTTCGACTTTTACCCCAAAACCGATCCGATCCGAACCGCGTACACCCCTAATCTGAGCCCAGCCTCTCCAACTGAACTCATTTATATTTATATCAATTTATTACTATTTTCTTTTGCCAGATTTATTTATTGCTAATTTTATTTATATTGTTTTTTATAAATTGAAAATCAGTTATATTTTCTATATTAACTTTTAAATTGATAAGATTGCGAGTATACCCGGTTCAACTTGTTTAAACTCGCCTCGATTAGCTTGCGAGTAAACTCGAGTTTAGTTGATTTAGAGATTTGATCTTGTTTAAGTTAAATAAGTGTTCGACTTTAACAAAATCAGAACTCGAACTCATTTATCAGCTGTTGCTCGGGTCGGCTCATATTACAATTCTGCATAAAGCAAAAGGTTGATGGGTTAATTTTCAACTAGGTCACTTTTTATACTAGAAAGTATCAAGTGGATCACTTGAAATTTTTTGGTCTCATTTGAATCATTAAAGTCATAAAAAATATCAAATAGATACCTCTAATATCTTTTCGAGAAGTAAACTTTATCTTTCATTGAGTTTCACAAAATTTTCTTGGCTGTTAGTATAATCAAATGAAAAGTTATGAATTCTAGTATTTATGATAATATATTCAGATTTTAAGAAATTTATTTACTATTTATTTTTAATTTATATCAAATAAATAGTAAATAAATTTCTTAAAATCTGAATATATTATCATAAATACTAGAATTCATAACCTTTCATTTAATTATACAAACAACCAAGAAAAATGTGTGGAACTCAATGAAAGATAAAGTTTACTTCTCGAAAAGATATTAGAGGTATCTATTTGATATTTTTTATGACTTTAATTATTCAAATAAGACCAAAAATTTTCAAGTGATCCACTTGATACTTTTTAGTGTAAAAAGTGACCTAGTTGATAATTAACCCAATGGTTGATTGATGTTAGAAAAACACTGTTACACGCAGACAATTAATCAATGATGCGTATACAGAATACGCATTGTCTGGACGCGCATTCTGTAATACACGTAGAAGGCATGTAAAAAATTAATGGAAAATACCATATACCTGAAAATAGTTTACAAAAAATATCCCAAATAATAAGTATTTAATTTTTGTTCGTTATAATAAAATAGACCCCACATTCACACGAATCTCCCTAATTAAAAATTTTTATTCTGTCATATCATTTTTTTCACGTTATTCAAAATAATTTTTACGTTATTCGAGATAATTTTTGAGTACCAAATTGGGTCGGCCCGCATGATTCCCAGGTTTCTTTATTCTAGTACTCCTATTTCATAGCTGTATACTAAAAGGTAAGGTGTCGGTGGAGGGAGAAATTAGTTGGCCAGTCTCTTCCCCTCTTGCCTTCATTCCTAATCCAACCTGGCCCCCATCTCTCCATCTCCACCGTTCATTTAACAATCTCCCCTTCCCTTGTCTGAACATCATAGTTGTTGCAAAATAATTTCACAACTCTACCGACACTTAATCAGTCTTTTTCATTATTCATAAATAAACAATCAAGCCTCTTTAAGTTCTCTCCTCTATTTTCAGTAAGTTCATCTCTCATTTTCTGTATGTATTTTTCTCCATTCTTGTTGTTATAGCAGATCTTTAGTTTTTGTTTATTCATCTTTCTGGGCTGTCTTATTTTCATGAATCTTGGAACCCCTTTTGATTAAATTTTGTAATTATAGTTTTGAACTTTCTGGGCTGTCTTATTTTCAAGAATCTTGGAACCCCATTTGCTTAAAGTGTGTAATTATAGTTTTGAAATTTGTGGGCTGTCTTATTTTCAGGAATCTTGGAACCCCATTTGCTTAAATTTTGTATTTATAGTTTTAAAGTTTCTGGGCTGTCTTATTTTCAAGAATCTTGGAACCCTATTTGTTTAAATTTTGTGATTATAGTTTTGAAAGTTTTGGTTTGATTATTTTCAAGATTCTTGAAATCTTGAAACCACATTTGGTTAATATTGTGTATTTTTGTTGTAGCAGGTGAAAATGAGGATGGGTGTTTTTGTTGTTGGTATATTTGTGTTGTTATTAGCAACTGTTAGTGTAAATGGAGATGATAAAGAAATCTTGGTTAAGAAAGTGAGGGGGAAGAAAGTTTGTAGCCAAGGATGGGAATGTAAGCAATGGTCAAAGTTTTGTTGTAACCATACGATCTCAGATTTATTTCAGGTTTATCAGTTTGAGGATCTTTTCGCGAAAAGGAACACACCTACGGCTCATGCTGTCGGGTTTTGGGATTATCAATCTTTCATTACTGCAGCTGCATTGTATGAGCCACGTGGGTTCGGAACTACGGGTGGTAGGCTTATGCAGATGAAGGAAATTGCTGCCTTTCTGGGTCATGTTGGCAGTAAAACCTCATGTATGTTATTTCAATTCAGATCATGTTATTATTATTGTTACAGATTTTTTTCGTTACTCTAAAGGTCTATAAAATGTAGGTTTTTTGGGGTGTGAATCACTAGGAAATGCTTTATTAGGATCTAGCTCCATATGTTAATAAACTAACCTTTATTTCGCATCTTTATAGGTTTGAAGTTGAGATCTGAAGGTTCTGTGTGTGCATAATTAGTGTTGGAAATTACTATTCTAGTTTTACACTAAATAGAAATTTTATTTCGCCGTTTATACCGACAATTAATTTCAGGGTCCTATTTAGTCTGATGCGGTTCAGAGGATAAATATAATGTTAATTGTTATTTAGAGCACTTGAGTTGATATCAATTTTGAGCAAGTTACTGTTTCCAATAACCTCAAGTTTCCTCTATTACATGATTCATTTTTCTGATTTTCTTGTGTTCAGAGAGACAACAGCTGTTACATACGGGGTTGGTAGATTTCTAAATGTGTTGGTCAGGAGGATTAGAATGTAGATAGAATGTTAAAAAATTTCTTCATGTATATTTTTGCCCCTTCAGATTCTTATAACTGTATGGAGGTCTGCTTATTGTTTCTGATGTACACATCCATGTCTCAATAATATATGGTTGTTTTAGTAATTATTCTTGAAATATTATTATTTATTCTATTTGACAGAATCACATTGTTTATTAACCATCTATGGGAAAGTCCATGGGGATATATAATCAAGGCTGTTCTTTCCATTACATATTAATTAGGTCTACATGAGTTCAAACGTTTCCCATAATATAATGCAGGGGAAGTTGAATTTAGGTATGTGGATTAGTGTATATCAGTTTGTACGTCATATAGCGTATTATCTATAGTTTCCATATGATTATGTTTCCAACTGCATCTTAATGATAAGATTACTCGATTCTCTTTTATAAACATGGTGTAACTGCATAAATTAATGATAAAATGTGCAGGTGGTTATGGAGTGGCAACCGGGGGACCTTTAGCATGGGGTTTATGCTACAATAGGGAATTGAGTCCCAGCCAGGATTATTGTGATGACTCGTACAAGTACACGTACCCTTGTGCTCCCGGGGCTAAATACTATGGACGTGGTGCCCTGCCTATTTACTGGTATTTACCATTTATCTCTCTCGTTAGTGCTCCAAACCCTCATTTCTTTTCCATGGTCCAAGTAAAGGTGATTAATCTCTAGCATTGTAGTCGAATAGATACCCTGTTCTGATAACAAAAGGTCGAGTCTCGAGTTTTAGCAGTTGTTTGAGTATGAGGGGAAGGAAGTACCCTTTGTCAAAATGATGTTTGCCCTTTAAAAAAACAACAAAGAAGATAAATATAAGAAGCTGCTCAATTGTATTTGATGGTGACACATTCAACTTGGCTATTCTTGTTTCAAATATATGCATGATTTACTAGTGAACCAATAGATGCTTAGTTATGAAATTGAGGAACTTACACCTTAGTCTTAGTATCCCTCTTTAGACAAATTTATAAATTTATGGCCTCTTGAAATCGTGATCACTCCTTATGAATTAGGTTTGTCATTGTCATAACCTTATTAGAGTTGAACTGGTTTCTCGAGGTAGAATATGAGTGCTGCACGGGACTTGATATATCTTAGTTGCTTATGTTTTCTTTATTGTAGAACTTCATTTCTTCAGTTCTACCACTTTGAAGCGGCATAATTTATTTTTTAATCTCTTATGCTGCACAGGAACGTCAACTATGGGGCTGCTGGTGAGGCCCTCAAGGTGGATCTATTGAACCATCCAGAATACATTGAACAGAATGCTACCCTTGCGTTTCAAGCAGCAATCTGGAGGTGGATGACCGAAATCAAGAAAGGGCAGCCTTCATCACATGATGCTTTCGTTGGAAACTGGATACCCACCAAGAATGACACTTTAGCCAAGCGAAGTCCAGGATTTGGTGCCACTATGAATATCCTCTACGGGGAAATGGTATGTGGTCAAGGTGATATTGATCCTATGAACAACATTATCTCTCATTACCAACATTACCTTGACTTGATGGGTGTGGGGCGTGAAGAGGGTGGACCTCATGATGTTCTCAACTGCGCCGAGCAGAAACCTTTCAATCCAGCAACAAAAAGTAAAGATGATTCTTAAGATACAATATTATATCAAGTTTTCAGCCCAAAGTTTGGCATGATTTCTCTAGAACTGCAAAATAAGAAGTGTATGCTGAGAGGTCCTGCTCAGTGATTTTAGTTGTGTGAAGCTCAGTTGGTCTGGACAATCGGGCAATTTGTGCGATTCCAGCCCTTCAAGATTCTCAGTTTTATATTTTTTGAATTATTTGAATTACTTGTTCCTATATATTGTGTGTAGTTGTGAGATTTACAATGATGTATAAACAACTTGATTATTATTGTAAATATGTTTTGTATGCGGAGTCAACCAAATTCATATACATGGCTGAAGTTTAATAATATTTTATAATCCAACCTATATGGAAGTGAATATCATACGATGTAATTTTTATGTACAATATTGATTTGGAACAATATAATGGCCATAACTTTTACATTCTAAGTTGCATTTTTTTTAAGAAAGTTGACATTGCAAGAAAAATACTTAAAAGATTTCATTCAAATAAATATAATTTTAACTATTATCGTGAAAGTCTTTTAAGAATAGTACCACAACAC
>PHNY01122123.1:23149-33270 GCA_003724115.2 Anethum foeniculum | reverse complement strand
CAAATGAAAAGGAGCTGGTCAAGAAAAAGGTGCAATGAAACAAAGCAAAATGAGTTGTCTGGGGACACACAGATGGTCAGGGTCTCCGTGACACTTCTTTATTCTGGAGTCTGGAGCCTTGAGCCTTATTACACTGAACCTCTGTAAATTAATATAGTTAGGAATCAGGAAATTTTGCAAGTTTAGCAAGTTGTTGATAAATTAATAATCGAGTTTTTTACTACGTGCCCGTGGGCACACAATAAGCACGGAAGTTTATAATTTTAAACCATTTTGATTGTTCATAATTTTAAACCATTTTGATTTCCTTCTTTAAATAGTGGTGGAACTCCCTGCATTCACAAAAACTCCACCAATGAAATTGACCCAATTTTATAAGTTTCCGCGCTTATTATGTGCACATGGATACATGGTAGAAAAACCGATTAATAATTATGTATAGATGAAAAGTTTTCGGTATTAAATGAAATTTTAATATATATAACTGTAAGTAAAATGAAACATGTAAATTTATATATTATATCCAATTTAATACATATATTAGTTACATATTTAATGTAAATCTAGTCAAATGATGTGAAATATAATACAGCAGTTTACACTTAAAGAATTACTCTGCACATTGACGCTAATTGATTACTCACGCACATGTCATCAGTCGAATTCTTGATCTCCGCAAGGGGCAAGAACTCAATCACCGAACCAACCCTTTGTTAGCATTGATGTCTTTTTGATGTAGTTTGGGATTAAATTTTAAAATAAATTTAAGTTTTAAGTAAAAATAGTAACAAAAAGAATTATATTTTATAAAATTATAATAGATATGTTTTTGTGGTTACAAAGAATTATTAATTTATGATACTATTGGATGCATATATGTATATAAGAATTTTTAAAAATTATTATCTTATTATTTACTCGAAATTAATTATTTTTCGAACTTGATCAAATAAGAGCTGAAGAACAATATTACTTTAAAAAATTATTAATTTAACGTGTATTAATTTATAAAAGTTTTACTCTATTATCAACATGTGACTATACCATTCATTCTATTCTTTCTTCATTTTCTTATTCTTCTTGATTCTTAAAGCATTGGATGTGTGTAGATTTATCCAAAAATTGAAATAGGATATCATCAAGTTTCACTTAAATTATTTTAATGATATCGTTTGTTCATCTGACTCGTTGCACATGTTTTCGAAGTAAATAAAAAACACACCAGGACACAACATTAATTTTGTTTCTTGAATTTATATGAACTAATATATAATGGAGGTATCACTAACATACACAGTAGCCCAAAACTGGCTGGTAGAGTGGCCCTTCATAACAAAACAATGAAGCATCATAAGTAGCCCAAATTTATTTTTTTACTAATACAGTAAACAGAAAATTGGTTACTATAAGGTCTTCACACGACTAACATACACAAACACAACTAATCCAAATCCAACGGACTGCAAGACTGTAATCTTCTGAATCAGATGCTGATAAAATTGTTAATTACCTGTACTACCTTGTTTGTCTATCACGGCAGTGACCTGCAGCTTTAAATACTCCAATTGGCGACTTGTATATATAATAGTATTAAGAAGAGTACATAGACTCAATATCTTAGATTTTCCATTCTTGCCATATTCTTCAAGTTATCATTTATATACTTCTTATGCAGATGCTAGAAAGTTTACTGTACTTATCAGTCAATACGTTTCGAATTTTCTAAAATTTTCAGAGTCAACTAAATCAATTTTAATCACGATCATGTGTAATAGACTATGTACATCCTTAAGTCAACTAAATAATTTCAATCAATTTAATAAATAAAAGGAAAATTCTTAGGGATCTGGGAAATTTCATACATCATACATCCTTTAAGTTTAGAATAACAAGCTTCACTTCACAACAATGGCCAGGCTACTGAGCATAATCAAAGTACTTGTGTCTTTCATTTTCATGCAGGTGCCATGCTTTTCTTGTCCTGCTTATCAAAAACAATCACTTCTCCACTTCAAATCCTCCTTTCTCGATGACAACACCTCGAACTCGTCTTCCTTTGGCTTGCAGTCGTGGGACTCCATTTCTGATTGTTGCAAGTGGACTAGAGTTGTTTGTAGTTTGCATTCACGTGAAATAACAGCTCTACACCTTGGCGAACTTCTAAAATTTGTCTCCGTATATTCAAGCATCTTGGACCCCATTTATGGCATTAAATCCTTGATGCTACTTAACATCTCCTATAATTTGATAGTAGGGGAAATTTCGGGCAAAGGGTTGGCTAACCTCACCAAACTAGTTCACCTTGACATGAGTTATAATAACTTTGAAGGCTCAATTCCACCACAACTTACCCACTTGAAGTTTCTGCAGTTTCTTAATATCTCCTATAATAATATGCATGGAGAAATTCCTACAGAACTTTACCACATGAGGTCTTTGCAGTTTCTTGATTTAAGTCGTAATCGTTTTGTGGGTGGTTTGAGTAGTGAAATTGGAAAGCTTGAAAATCTGGTAACCTTAAAGTTAGATGAGAATTTTCTTAATGGAAGCATTCCTGTTCAGATTGGAAATCTGACAAAGCTGCGACAATTTTCTATCAGCCAGAACAAAGTTTCGGGTCCCATTCCAGTGTCAGTTCTTCAATTGAAGGCGTTGGAAATATTGGATTTGAGGAATAATTATTTCCGAATGCAGATTCCAAATGAGATTGGAACCTTGTCCAACATTTCCACTTTGGCATTGAGCAAAAATAGTTTCACAGGTGTAATTCCACCATCAATACGAAACTTGAGCAAATTAGAAACATTGCATCTGCAAGATAATATGCTTTCTGGAGAAATCCCCGCCTGGTTATTTGGCATTGAGAATCTCAAGAATTTGTATCTTGGAGGAAACTCATTGGTTTGGAATAACAATGTGAAAATAGTTCCCAAGTGTAGGCTTTCTCAACTGTCTCTGAAATCATGTAAAATTTCCGCAGAAATTCCAGAATGGATTTCCACTCAAAACAATCTTGATATTCTTGAACTATCAGATAATGAGCTCACAGGAAGATTCCCACTCTGGCTTGCTAAAATGGAAGTTGGAATAATACTACTGTCACGTAACAAGCTTAGTGGGTCACTACCATCTTGCCTTTTTCAATCTTCAAGTTTATCAATATTAGCTCTTTCAAGAAACAATTTTTCAGGGGAGTTGCCTGAAAATATAGGTGATGCTAAAAAGATCAACGTACTTCTGCTTTCTAGAAACAATTTCTGGGGGTCCATCCCGAAATCCATTGGAGATATCCCTCGGCTATTGCTATTGGACTTGTCAAGAAATAGATTCTCTGGCAATACATTCCCAGTTTTTAGTCCCAATGGCTCCCTTTTTTATCTTGATGTCTCCTCTAATGAACTATCGGGTGATATTCCTGTATCATTTTGTACGGAAACTTATATTCTTGCTCTTGGGGGAAATAAATTCTCTGGCACCTTGCCTGAGAACCTGACAAATATGGAAAATCTTGAATATCTTGATCTTCATGACAACAATATTACCGGTCATTTCCCAGAATTTATTTCCGAAATATCCACCCTTCAAGTCCTGAGTCTACGTAACAACTCTCTACATGGCTCACTACCACCCAACTCATTCTCCAAACAAAGTAGCCTCCGAATTGTTGATCTCTCAAGTAACAATCTTGTTGGAAGCATCCCTCCAGAGTTGGGAAATCTAGTGGGAATGACGGGAGGCAATACTCGTTTTCTCATTGGCATGGGTATCGATAATATAGAGGAGATCAGCTGGATCGAGGCTACGATTTCAATATTCAGTAGCATGGTCACCTTTACAATCGAGATGAATGACTTAACAGTAAATTGGAAGAATGCTATACAAGGTCTTTCAAGTCATAGCCAACATATCTACTCTTTGTTGGACTTGTCCAAGAATAAGCTATCAGGTGATATTCCAGCTTCATTAGGAAATCTCAAGGAACTGAAGCAACTCAACATCTCCAACAATAGACTCTCTGGAAACATACCACAAAGTTTAGGGGATCTAGAGAGTATAGAGACCTTGGACCTTTCAAACAACAACATCTCTGGTACAATTCCACAATCTTTTACGAAGCTAAAGCAGATATCCGTCTTAGATGTGAGCAACAACAAGCTAAGTGGTAAAATCCCGCGGAGTACTCAAATGGATACTATGAATGATCTGAGCTTCGTTAACAATAGTCAGTTATGTGGGATGTTTATTAGTCTGAAGTGTCCAGAAGATGAGCCGACGGCAGAGGATGCTCAAGATGATGATGATGATGGTAAACAAGACCCATGGTTCTTGTGGACAGGACTGTGGATTGGATTTGCACTTGGCTTCATTTCATCAGTATTGACAGCATTTGTCAGTGGTTACTTTGTTCAACTAAAACCGAAGTACCACTCGATTCACTATAGGCACAGATGAATGCAGTGTGTTCACTGAATCACTAAAACTGATCAGTGGATCACTAAAATCATTAGCACAGTTGATAAATTACATTGCATATGTTGTTATCTTTGTTCTATACTAAAAATATTGTAAGTTGTTATGTTTGTTCTATACTAAAAACATTGTAAGTTGTAACTAAACATTGTTGATATTCCCGAACTGAGTGACAATCAGCTTACAGGAATATTTCCACTTTGGCTTGTTGAGATGGAAGTTGGAAGTATATTAATGTGTACAAACAAGCTTACTGGTTCGATTCCACATAATCCACTGTTGATTTGCATTCCACATAATTCACTGTTGTTACGAAATAATTCGGATCATTCATTGTGTCCATTTGTCCACCTCGCGGGATTTTACTACTTAGCTTGTTGTTACTAACATCAAATACAGATAGTTGATTTAATCTAAATGGTTGTGGAATTGTACCCGAGATATTGTTGTTGGATAAGTCCAGAGTCTCTATACTCTCAAGATCTCCAAAACTTTGCGGTATACATCCAGAGAGTCTATTGTTGGAGATGTTGAGTAGCTTTAGTCCCTTGAGATTTCCTAATGAAGCTGGAATATCACCTGATAAATTATTCTTTGACAAGTTCAGCAAAGTGTAGAGATCTCGTTATGACTAGGGAGACCTTGTATAGCATTCTTCCAGTTCACTATTAGGTCATTGATCTTCATTGTAAAGGTGAGCATGCCATCAATTGATGTAATTGTACCCTCCATCACATCCACATGCAATTCATCATTACTCTGTACACCCGCATATTTAAACAAGACTCTACTCATTCCCATTAAATTTCCCAACTCTGAAGGGATACTTCCAATAAGATTGTTACCTGAGATATCAAGAATTAGAAGTCCGCTTTGGTTGGAGAACAACTTGGGTGGTAGTGAGCCATGTAGAGAGTTGTTACGTACACTAAGAACCTGAAGGGAAGACGTTTGGGAGAGAAATTCTGGTAAATCACCAGTAATGTTGTTGTCATGGAGATCAAGATATATAAAAATAAATCAGTTTTTTTAGGTTCATAGGCAACTTACCAGACAACTTATTTTCCCCTTGTGCAAGAAAACTGGTTCCTGTGCAAAATGGCACAGGAATGTCTCCTGACAGTTCGTTGGAGGAGAAATCAACATAAGCAAGTGAGCCATTAGGATCGAAAATTGGGAATATGTTGCCAGAGTATCTGCTTTTGGGACAAGTCTAGTAACTCTAGTCGAGGGATATCTGCAATGGATTTTGGGATGGCCCCTGAAAATTTGTTTGCAGACAACATAAGTACCCTGATCTTGGAAGCATCACCTATATTTTCCAGCAACTCCCCTGAAAAATTGTTTCTTAAAAGAACCAAAATTGATGAACTTAAAGATTGAAAAAGGTGAGACGGTATTGAACCACTAAGCTTGTTACGCGACAGGAGTAGAATTTCAATTTCCATCTCAGCAAGCCAAAGTGGAAATTTTCCTGTGAGCTGATTGTCACTCAGTTAGAGAATTTCAAGATTCTTTTGAGTAGAAATCCATTCGGAATGTCGGCGAATTTTACATGATTCGAGAAAGAGTTGAGAAAGCATACACTTTTGGAACTATTGCGACATTGTTCTTCCAAACTAAAGTGTTTCCTCCAAGATTCAATATCTTCAGACTCTCTATTTCAAATATACAAGAAGGGATTTCTCCAGAAAGCATATTATCTTCCAGATGAAGTGTTTCTAATTTGCTCAAGTTTCCAATCACACTCGGAATCTGCATCTGTAAATAAATTATTCCTCAAATCTAACTTTTCCAATCTTTCTAAATCCGACCTGAAAACTTGTTGTCAGTGATAGAAAAGTTTTGCAACTTCCTAAGATTTCCAGTCTTTACAGGAATATTTCCATTAAAAGTATTCCCTGTCAACTTCAATGTCCTCAAACTTTCAAGCTTGCCAACTTCACTATTTAAACCGCCCTTTACATTATTCCCGCTCATTTCAAGGTGAACTATAGTTTGGTTAGATTAGCCAACGCTTTGCCCGAAATTTCCCCATTCATATAATTAAAGGAGATATCAAGTAGCATTAAGGATCTAATGCCATAAATGGGGGCTAAGTCTCCGAATTCATATTAATATTTGGTCTATATTCGGCATATAATCAAAGTAGTTTAGAATAGGGATATTGTAAAGGTGATGTAGATCTGTTATTTCACACGAATGTGAACTGCAAACAACTCTATTCCAAGTACAACAATCAGAACTGGAGTTCCATGACTCCAAACCAACAGACAGAGTTTGAGGTTTGGTAGAGATTGAGCAAGGAGGATTTGAAGTTGAGAAGTAATTGTTTTTGATGAGCAGGACACGATAAGCATGTCATGAGCATGAAACCAAGGCACGAGTCGTTTGATCAGGCTTAGTAGCTTGCCCATTGTTGCGCTTCCCTTGTTTTTTTTCTAGTGTCTGGTAAGTCGTCGACACCGCCCTTTTAGTTGTATCGGCTGGCTACCACCAATTAAGTGGCTGCTAAGGCATTTTCTAAGTGAAAAAGACTTGCCTGAGGCTCCATTTGTTTTGACTTCTGTGTTCATGACAATAAACGAGACTGCTGGATCTCCAAGTACTTTACAAGTGTACTCCACAAGTATACTCCTGTCTTGTGAGATTCATTTACAATCTATAACAACTCCAGGTGGAAGTAAAATACAGCTATTCAAACATCAAACTGAAACTGATTTTTTTAATCTTTTATATTAGATTTAGTCATAAATCGAAATTTGTGATATTCTTACAATTTGCACCATAACATTATTAGGTAATTACATAATTACAAACTATTTTTCAGTATACAGATTTTTGGAGATCTCAAGGTTTCAAGTGCTAGATAACACACTGCATTTATCTGTGCCTGTAGTGGATGGAGTAGCACTTTAGTGTTGGTATAACAAATAACCCTTAAGATATGTTGTTAATACTGATAAAATAAAGCCAACCGGAAAACCAATCCACACTCCTGTCCACAAGAATTCCCAACTCTGAAAGCATACTTCCAACAAGATTGTTAATTGATAGATCCAGAATCCGGAGGCTACTTAGATTGAAGAAGAGGTGGATAGCAATGAGCTATACAGGGAGTTGTTACATAAACTCAGAACTTAAAGGTTGGGTACTTGGGAAATAAATTCTGGGAAACCACCGCTAATGTGTTGTCATTTTGATCAAGATATTCAAGGTTTTTCATACCAGTCAGGTTCCTAGGCAAGTAACCTGAGAACTTACTTTTCCGTAGTGCAAGAATATAAGTTTCTCTACAAAACACGGATATGTCACCCTATAGTTCATTAGATGAGATATCAATATAATATAGTGAGCAATCCGGATCAAAAACTGGGAATCCAGTAGCATTAGTTGAGGGATATCTGCTATGAAATTATATTCTTTACTATACATTATATTGAAAATTCGTTGGCAAAGTCTTTATGACTGACACACAAAGTTGAGTACAGGTATTGCTGCATAGTGCATCTGTCCTTCCAAACCCGACAGATCAAGTAAAATTGGTTTAGTATTTATTTCTCTACTGAACAAACATCGGTGTATTAAATTCTATTAGCTGGAACATTGAATCTATAGCAAAAACAAATATGATAATCAGATAGATTTTGTTTTCATATACTATTTCGACAAAAATTCTACAATCATCTAATAATACAAATATGAGCAGCTGGGTCTTTTCCTATCGTATAAAACTTGCCTGAACCATAAAATCCCACAAATGAAAATGAAAAAAATATATAAAGGGATTTGGGACAACAATATGCACCCCCTACCTCAGGGTTGCCAGCAGGAAAAGCACAATAACCTTGTATATCCCATATCTTTCATCCCTAATGAGCTGGGCTAAGGAAAGTATAGCATTGTATACTTATTTACTATATTCTCCTCTACATAATAACCAAGGTCGGTTGCACTGGAAGAACAACTACCATACATCGCGAAGATATCTCCCCGTCATTTGAAGATTCTTAACCCAGCTCTCCGCCTTGCTGCTGTCTAGATCTCCCTGAAAATCAAATTTTGCAGCTAATTAGTTAATCCAATATTTTACATAATAATTTGAAAATAGATCATCAGCATGATATCTTTTAGAGTTTTTTCTTGAAGGTTTTCTCCAACTTCAGAAATATCCAGATACTAATAGCCTTGTAAAACATCGAAGCTACAAGTTTCATCTCAAACAAACAGCAAAAGTATGTAACTTTCAAGCCTTTCTTTTTTCCTTCAGGAAGCACTCATCAAGCATGCAGACTGGGTATAACTAAAACAATGCAGCACACAGATTTTTATTACCCTAGGTCATAATAACACACACACACAGACAGATACCTGCTCCTGTGCAATTGTGTGAAGCATGCGATGGACATCCCTGGCCATGCCTTTTGCATCACCACAGACATAAATATATGCTCCCTCAGAAATCAATGTCCAAATCTCTGACGCCTGACCAATAAAACAAAAAAAGGGGAAGCTCAAAACCTAGAAGTAGTTTGATGAATATTAAATGAACTGTGCAAGGGAAAACCACTCCGTACTTTCTGCGACATCTTATGTTGCACATACTCCTTAGTGGGCCCCTCACGTGAGAAAGCCACAATTAGTTCAGAGATTGCACCACTTTCGACAAACTTATTTAGCTCATCCTCATAAATAAAATCCTGCAAATAAAAAGAAAAAAATGATTAAGATTTTCATTATCTCAAAATTATAATCAGCGGCCAACAATATAACCCAGAGCTTTGATAATTGAATCACTTGCCAAGTTTCTATTCCTGCACCCAAAGTACAAGACAGCAGTTCCCAGCTCTGCTCCAGCATCTTTCAGAGCTTGCCTTTCCTGAATAAACAGAATGTGTTCCATATAAATCTGCTGAACAATAAGCAAATCAAAGCATCAAAGCTAAAGAATTTCTTCAGATCAGACCTGCAGAAAACCCCTGAAAGGAGCTAATCCAGTTCCAGGGCCGATCATAATGACGGGGACTTTCGTATCAGAAGGAAGCTTGAAGTTGGATTGTCTAACAAAAATAGGTGCCCAACTGCAATCATGGCTTTCCTCCAAAGAAACAGCATTCTGGAAAATTACAGGATAGAATTTACATGAGCAAGGTTGTAATGGCCTGTACATGTTTTCTATATCACAAAACCTAGTCATAATAAACGGTTAAACACTATCACATATAGAAAGGAAAATTCAGTTATGTAATATACAAATGTAAACAATTTAAATCAAAATGACCAAATAAGGATTCTACAATGTATTTTTTGATATAATCCTATAAAAGATTTGAAACATTTTATCAAAATAAACAAACACACACTATATTCCATGTAGTGAGGAAGCATGCAACTGGCATATCATCAAACATATCCATAAATTAATAAGGGTGCTGATATATGCACACCCCAACTTTATTTATGCACACCCAAGTCAGTTTTTAGACTAAAATATCCCTATCTTATTTATTTAATCACACTTGTACAGCCAGTTGATCAAATCGAATAATATTGAATTTTCCATGTTTCCAGAAATTTATTGGTAATGTAAATATTGTTTAAGAATTCTTTACAGCAATTCTCTTTTTACAAGNAATTTTATAATATTATAT
>PHNY01122119.1:358-15535 GCA_003724115.2 Anethum foeniculum | reverse complement strand
GTCTCGTTGTTTTGCTATGAAAGATTTGGGTTTGCTCCGTTACTTTTTGGGAATTGAGGTTGCTAGCTCACCAAAGGGGTATCTTTTGTGTCAATCTAAGTACATTGCTGATTTGCTTGACTGCGCACGTCTTACTGATAACAAGACTGTAGAAACTCCTTTAGAGATGAATGCTAGATATTCTCCATCTGGTGGTCTTCCCTTAGCAGATCCTAGCTTATATCACACGATTGTTGGTAGTCTTGTTTATCTCACTGTTACTCACCCAGATATTGCACATGTTGTTCATGTAGTTAGTCAATTTGTCATTTTTCCGACTACCGTAAATTGGGCTGCAGTTCTTCTTATTCTCAGGTATCTTCGTGGGACTCAGTTTAAGAGTCTTTTGTTCCCTTCTACCTCGTCTTTAGAGTTGCGTGCTTATAGTGATGCTGATTGGGCTGGNNNNATTTTTCTTGGTGATTCTCTTATTTCATGGAAGAGTAAGAAACAAGATGTTGTTTCAAGATCGTCTTCAGAAGCAGAGTATCGTGCCATGGCTTCCACGACTTGTGAGATTGTTTGGTTACATTGGTTACTTGCAGATTTGGGTGTTATCCTTTCTCCTCCTACTCCATTATATTGTGATAATAATAGTGCAATTCATATTGCACGTAATTCAGTATTTCATTATCATCTTACTCGCCATTATCTGCAGCAAGGCATTATCACATTGTCTTATGTTCCTTCTTCACTTCAGATTGCTGATATTTTTACAAAGGCTCACTCTATTTCGCGATTTCGTTTCTTGTCTGACAAACTCTCAGTGTTCATTGCCGCAGCATCGTGAGTTTGAGGGGGGATGTTAGAATATATATTTATATTATTATTATTATTTATATTAAGGGTATTTTCGGTATTCTAGCTTATATTGATTTCCTATATAAGTTGAGACATGTATTATAAACTTCAAGTTGATTATAATAAAGTTTTATATTTCTCTTCTATCTCTAAAATTTCTAAAGTTATCAGTCTTAACTATCGTTAATTATTTGCAGACTCCTCTGGTATTTCTGAAGTTGTGGATCTCGACTAGCTGCTACTATGCTATCATTTCACTAAAAGAAGGTACTTATTTATATATACATTTTTCTTTAAAAGACCAACTTAAATAATCTCTGTCATTATATGTTCAGTTGTAGTTGAGTAGAAAGAAATGCAGTAATGGATAGTTTGGTTCCATTTTAACACAAAATGTCATTTGTCAGATTTCCCTCTGGTGTTTCTGCCAAATTCCCCTCCCTCGTGTTGATTTGAACAGGAAAATTAGTTGAGTACTACATACCGGAAACAAAAAAATTCCAGTGTGTGGTGATTTTTTTTCACTTCTGTCTATATGTTTGTGGTCTCTGAAATATAAATTTTGTTGGTTTGGTTGTCTTNATTGTAGATGGCATGTTTTGATTTTGTTTTTAGGGCTTATTCATGATGTAAATGTATCAGAAATTGTGATTGTTGTTAGTTTTTAGATATGTTCGAGTTGATACGTAACCATTTGATATCTAGTAGTTATAGTATGTTGGTCTGTCAATCTTTTAGGAACAGTTCTCTTGTTATCATTTGTAATAGTTTTGATACTGAGAAACTCGGTTCTAGTATAAATTCAATATGAATGTTAGTGCAGAGATAGGGTTAAGTTCTTGTTTTACCAATGTGTTATGTCGTGGCTAAGTATGAAACTTGTTGGCATGAAGCCTAAGCCTAATAGTCTGACTCCAACAATGTCTCTGCTCAATTCTAAGAGTACCTTGATTAAACCTTCTATGCTTGAAGTCCATACAAATTTCTCCTACTCAAACACTAAGATCAATTGCTTCTAGTGTCTAGTTCTAGATTATGTTCAACATAGTAGAATTGTTTCAAATATAGCTTGTAACTATGCCTCTATTCTTCAGTTGTGTGTTTCCATGTCTAATCTTCAATTCGTCTGTTAGGCTGTATTGAGGAAATACTAGTGTATTTTCTATTTTAACTGTTTTACTGCATTACCTACTATTTCTACTTTTGTCCCATTACAGTAATAAGGTGGTTATGTTTGTATAGCTGCGAATAAGTGTGCCTAGACAGCTATCATTTCCTTTGTCTTATAGCTGAGCCTATATATGGACTCACGCTCCTGTGATGTAATTAGAGTAAACATTCTTGCCTTCCATTTCTTGGGTTAAGGTCAAGCTCTCAAACAAAGCAATTCTCTGCATTCCTTTAGCTTTTAGATTTGTATTCCATTTGTCTTCATGGTATCAGAGCTAAGTGCACGGGAGAATTGATTTTTCATATTTTGTTTGTCGAGTCCTCTGTATCTTCTAATGGCAGGTGCTCGTTTGACGTATCAAGAAATGATGAAGCCACTGTTTATTCACCCATCGGATAATGCTGGTTCGATTCAGGTAGATAAGCTTCAGGGATCGTCAGATTATCTATTGTGGCGTAGATCGATGGAAATCAACCTCTCATCTAAACGAAAACTGGGTTTCGTCACAGGTACGGTTCCTTTGCCTACTGATGATCCTACTAAAGCTGAGATGTGGGAGACTTGTAATAATATGGTGATAGCTTGGATCATCAACAATGTCTCACCCACTATTAAAAGATCTGTCATGTATATGACTGATGCTAAGGACATTTGGTCCAATCTTGAAAAACGATTTTCTTTGACAAATGGAAGTCGTAAATACAAGTTGTGTAAAGATCTATATGAATTGAAACAACAGAGTACATCTATCACTGAGTATTATACTTCTATGAAAGCTGTTTGGGAGGAATTAGAATCCTTGAATATGCTTCCTACGATTGCTGCACCTACTGCTGAAGTGGTTAAATTGTTAGAAGCTATTGCTCTTTAAAAGGAGGAATCCAGATTGTTTCAGTTCTTGAATGGGTTAAATGAACAATATAATTCACAGAGAAGTCAACTGTTGCTTTCAATACCATTACCAACAGTAGAAATTGCTTACTCTGCACTGGAATAAGAAGAAGCACAACGTGCTATGCTGAATTTGAGCACACCTAGGAGTGACTTGATGGCTATGTTTAGCAAAGCTTCTCCAGAAAAACATGTTGTTGTTTGTACTGTTTGCAATGGTAAGGGTCATCTTGCAGATAGGTGTTGGCAGGTTATTGGATACCCTCGTTCTCGTTGGCATCTTCGTTCTTCCAAGAACAACACAGGCACAGAGGGAGGCACATGGGGAGGAGTTCGTAAAACCAATGTCAAAATTCACTAGACTCTCTTTTTCTAAAAGCACATCACATACATCCTCGCTTTTTGAACTGCTACACTTGGACATATGGGGTCCCTATAAGGTCCCCTATCAATCAAAGTATAGGTATTTTTTAACTATTGTGGATGACTTTTCTCGCCACACATGGGTCTATTTGTTACAACTAAAATCAGATGCTCTTGCTACAATGAAGTCATTCTTGAAATATGTATCAAACCATTTCCACAAGTCAGTCAAATTTATTCGTTCAGAAAATGCTTTGGAATTCACTTCTTCGTCGTGTCATGAGTTTTTCTCTGAAAATGGAATTCTTCACCAAACTTCGTGTCCCTATCGACCCTGGCAAAATGCTCGGGTTGAGAGGAAACATCGCCACATTTTAGAAGTCGCTAGAGCCCTTCGTTTTCATGCTGGTTTTCCATTAGAGTTTTGGGGGGCGTGTGTTCTTACCGCTGTGCATTTGATCAACAAATTACCAACCTCCGTTTTGCAAAATAAGTCACCTCATGAGCTGCTGTATAATGCTTTGCCTAAATATGATCACTTAAAAGTTTTCGGTTGCTTGGCTTTTGCTTATAATCCATCTCCACCCCATGATAAATTTGAGCATCGTGGTGTGCCTTGTGTTTTTCTTGGCTACTCTCCTGGTCAAAAAGGTTATCGTTTGATGAACCTTATTACCAAACAAGAATTTTCATCTAGAGATGTGGTGTTTCATGAAGCCATCTTCCCCTACCATAAAGATTCAGCCAGCAAATATATGCAGCCTACACCTCCTTCTATGCCCACTCAAATCGATTGCACGGAGGAGTTTGTCACAGATGATGTACTAGTTGCGCCGCTGCTAAACTCTAATCCACCAAGCCCTGCCCCTTCTACTTCACCTACTGTGGACACCACTCCGCCTCCTGATGATATCTCTTGCACTCTTGTGCCTACTGTACCTCATGTACCTCTCCGAAGATCAACTAGGAATCCTGTCACATCTCGTTGGTTACAGGACTTTGTGACTCCGCATACCACACAACATATTTCAAACCTTGCCTTTACTGCTATAGATAATCAATTCAACTGTTTTCTTTCCACTGTTTCCACACACCAAGACCCAGTGTCCTTTAATGTGGTTGTTAAAAACAAAGATTGGGTTGAAGCTATGAATTTAGAGTTGGATGCTCTTGAGTTGAACTGCACTTGGGATATTGTGGAACTTCCCGCTGACAAACGAGCTATTGGCTCCAAGTGGATTTTTAAAACAAAATTCAAACAAGATGGCTCTATTGACAAATACAAAGAACGACTGGTTGTTTTAGAATGTCATCAAAAGTCTGGGGTTGACTAGTTTGAAACCTTCGTTCCGGTTGCCAAACTCACTACAGTTCGCACTGTTCTTGCTGTGGTAGCTATTCAAAGTTGGTACACTCATCAAATGGATGTGTCCAACGCTTTTTTACATGGCAACTTGTCTGAAACCGTATATATGAAATTACCCGAAGGATATGGTGGCATTGGCAGCAGGATATCTGTAAATATGGAACTTCCAGTCGTCTCTTCAAATCTGGTATGTCTCTTGCTGAAATCTCTGTATGGTCTTCGCCAAGCTCCTCGATTGTGGTTTGATAAATTGTCTTCTACTCTGCTCCAACTGGGATATGAACAATCCAAAACGGACTACAGCTTATTCAGTAAGCATACGTCCTCTCATATAACACTTGTTTTAGTTTATGTTGACGATTTGTTGTTAAGTGGCAGCTGTCTTCCATCTATCTCTGAACTCAAGACTCTCCTAGCTCAACATTTCCACATGAAAGATCTTGGCCAATTGCGATATTTTCTGGGTCTTGAAGTTGATCACTCAACTAATGGCATCTTCTTGAGTCAGAGAAAATATACTATTGACATCTTGAAAGAACACAACCTGTTGAATGCTTGACCACTACAGCTACCCTTGGACTCTCACCAGAAATTAACCCCTGATTTAGGGGATCTTCTTCCTGATCCGTTGATATATCAACGCCTGCTTGGACAACTGATTTATTTGACAATAACACGCCCGGACATTTGTTTCAGTGTGCAGCTTCTGTCTCAGTACACTAACAAGCCAACTACAGTTCATGTGCAGGCTGTTTATCGTCTGCTAAGGTACCTTGCAGGATCCAAATCTCAGGGCATTTTGCTGGCTTCTGACTCTGCAGTGCAGTTAACTGCATTTTGTGATAGAGACTGGGCTTCTTGTCCTGTTTCCAGGCGTTCTACCACAGGATATTGCATCTTCTTAGGCAACTCTCTAATCTCCTGGAAATCAAAAAAGCAATCTGTCGTCTCCAGGTCGTCTACTGAAGCGGAGTACAGGGCAATGGCCCTAACCACTTGTGAAATAACGTGGTTGTCTGCTTTACTAAAAGATCTAGGCCTCAAGAATATCCCTCCAACTGTGTTAAACTGTGATAATAAAGCTGCACTCGCTATCGCTGCCAACCCGGTGTTACATGAACGCACAAAACATGTGGAATTGGACTGTCACTATGTTCGTGATCAAGTAAAAGCTGGACTCATCAAGCGTGCTCATGTGTCTTCTCAAAAACAAGTGGCAGACATCTTTACAAAACAGCTTTCAGTAGGCCTGCACACTGCTCATTTGGACAAGCTCACAGTCTCATCCAAGGATTCCCCTGTCGCTTGAGGGGAAGTATTGAGGAAATACTAGTGTATTTTCTATTTTAACTGTTTTACCGCATTACCTAGTATTTCTACTTTTGTCCCATTACAGTAATAAGGTGGTTATGTTTGTATGGGTGAGAATAAGTGTGCCTAGACGGCTATCATTTCCTTTGTCTTATAGCTGAGCCTATATAAAATAAAGCAATTCTCTGCATTCCTTTAGCTTTTAGATTTGTATTCCATTTGTCTTCAGGCTGTTAACTTGATTACAATATTACAAGTGTCAAAACACATACACACAAGAGAGCTGGTGCCAGAAGGACATTTGTCGTAAGTGAAATTTTTGCAAGTGAACTTGTGTTGGTAAGAGCAGCTGAATGAACTTATTGTCAAACCTTATGTTGCTATCATAAGGCTGAATAAATATCCCAGCCTATCGCGAGGATCTTTTGAATATCCCAGCCTATAAATATCCAGACCTGAATAAGGCTGGAAGTTGACAAGTAACCTTCATATTTATCTGCACTTTTCATTCAATATGATAAGGTCGGATTGAACACACCCCCTTCAGTGTGTTGTTTTAATTTTCAGTTCTAGTGTGTTGTTCCAGAGTTACCGTAGTAGTTAATTCCAGTTTGTTTTTTTGAGTATAGTATTAGTGATATCCTGGATAATATGTTGCTCCTTCAATGTCTTGTTTTTTGGTTTTTTTCAGATTTTCTAGTAATGAATTTTATTTTAGCAAATAAATGTGTTATAACAGCTGCAATAATATTAGATTAATAGCATGGTAATCTATATATGTATTGTTTTTTGGATATCAGATTTGAAGAAAGGACTAATGAAACATGCTTAATGACTACAAAATAATATGTATTCTCAGCATTGTAGTCTATATATCTGATATCCCTCTTTTCTTGATAACAGAAAGTGATCAAGCATGTACTAAAGAGAATCGAGTGAGGGGCAAAAAATGAATAGCTCGGCAGCTCGTGATCAAGCATATATGCAGCAGTGTTGCAGCTAATAGTGGATGGCTGGATGCTACTTTTATTTTTTTTGTCAATGACTAATATAATTTGAATTTGTATTCCATGGTTCAGACCTACTTAAATTGCAACTCATGTTCAGACTTAAATTGCACCTTGTTTCATTAGAGTTTTTGAAGTAATACTATAAATTTGGTACATAATTATAATTCATTTTATTGATGTATTAAAATATGTAAACCGCCCGCATCGCTTTTTTGCGGTGTGGTTTGTGGGGTTTGAATGCTCCGCGGTGTGGTTGTGGTTTGCAAAATTGACCAAACCGCATATGCGGGTTGTGGTTTGCGAACACCCCTAATGATTTCATTGTCAAACCTCTGATAAGGCAACAAGGCTCTCAATATTATTCTCTGCATTTTCCAGATTACAAGCTATTTTCTCACCTGTCTTCACTGTGATCATGGTGAATCCTAAAACAGCAATGTTGTGCATAATGTTGGTTATAAAAGCCTGAAGATATCTAACTGATTACGGTAACAACTGATATCAATATTGTGCACCACATTGCTGCCTTGGGATTTGCCTTGATCAACAGTTGGTGCAACAGAGCGTTCCCTCTCGTGCACTATACACATGATCATTTTACAAGGCATGCATGCGGATCACAAGTTAGAGAGGTTTCATTCATCCTGATGCACATCTGTAATTCCTTTTTGGAGAATTCTAATATCCTCCTCATGGACGATAGAGTCTACACTAGTGGCAGTTGTAGCTTGGACTGGTAAAGACAACTCAGATAGTATTTCTGGAAATTTTAGTTAGCCGAAGAAAGCCTTTGTTCAACAATGGTCTAAGCTAGTGGCAGCTATGGCGTGGACTGGCAAGGATGCCCGGGTAACCTGTCCGGAAAATTGAGCGTAGCAGTGAGGTTATCATTTGGGTCCGCCATTTCCTATCATACCACCCTTTCTTAAGCTCATCTAACCTGCCTACGTCTCGTCACCTGCTATTTAAATCTTGTACACGGTGCCATGGACACTACACTACAACTACTTTATATTTAAGTTTTCAACATTCAAGTTTGCAACCGCTAATCACATTATCAGTTTCTTATGAATTACATTATTCCATTCATAGAAAGTCATTTAGCATTTGAACTTTGTATATATACAAACAAAGTTACTCACACCCAGAGTCCTCAAGGTGTAACTAATGATTTTCTTTGTTCTAAGAAATCCACGTCAACCCGATACAAGTAGATTGAACTTGTAAAAGCTTGATAATTATTTCCGGTTTCATGTTTATAGGATATATTCATAAATTTGGAGGAAAAATCTGACCAAGATAATATTTTGGATACCATTTACGAACATATTGCTCTACTATGATCTACTATTGACATGTGATCAAAATAGATACATTTGTGGTTTGTGTCTCTCAATCTCTTTACATTTGCTACATCTTAAGGACACAATCCTAATATAGCTTCTACTCTATGCAAGAGACACTGCACTTCCCATAATACCAATAAATGAATGATCTTCAAGATATAACTTACACAGAGTTCACATCTACCCATGTTCTACATATTTAAAACTTCATTGGGATCACTACATTTGCGCAAGGCTGCTCGTATTTCCTCCAGCATTTCGTTGATATTAGTTCCCTTTCTGCCAGTAACAACATAATATGACATTTACATTAGTCATTAGTCATTACAATACGAATAAAATGCTGTATTTTGGGATCAAGGGTGGCCCAGAGGCTAAGGTATATCCCTTCTCGTGAGTCATGACTAGATCACGAGTGACTTACTCCCCCTCCCCTAAAATATATACTCCCCTTGCTTCATTTTAATAGTTGCTTGATTTTTTTGGGCACAGTTTAACTTTCTTTGACCGCATAGATAAAATTAATTTTTTATGTAAATTATTATTTTAATTGTATATTTTTGTTCACAAAAAGAAAATTCTGAAATATTAATTTTTACAATGCGGTCAAAGCACCTTAAAATGCGTGTCAAAAAGTCAAGTAACAGCTAACATGAAACAGAGGGAGTATATATAGGTAAGTGCTCAAATGAGAACCAAATTAAAATGAAAATCGTGAGAATCAGACATTCCCACAGAAACCAAATTCATGTCTAAAAATCACGAAATCTTCAATATAGAATATTAATACCTATACAGAAACTAAACTGAACGCGTGATGGGTGTGTGAAAAGAAAAGTAGCAGTCATTCCCACAACATTAAGAATGTAGCACTTCTAGTTTATGCCTAACAACAAATTTAACTATTAAAGGAGTATGAATATAAATCCTAATGGTTTTTTGCTACCAGTTGATAACAATTCTAGGAGTCTTGATATAAAAAAAATAAGCAAAACTATGTCATACAAGAGAATTCCCAGTCTTTTCACCTTGAGATCATGTGAAACATATCCTCATTTAATATAAGTATACAAGTTTTATTAGCTTTTTGCAAACTGTTACAATGGAGGGTTGATGCAAGCTGAAACAGAAAGATGCATATCGTATAAAAAGTTCATGTAAAGTTATAAGAACTTTCCAACAGGCAGAACAGCACATGTGGTATGGTTCTTGTAATGTAAAAGCTAAATTAGAAACTTACAGAACACTGACTCCCACAACAGCATTAGGACGGGGATATTCCTCTATTTCTTTGATTCTTCTAGCCTTGTCAGAGATCTCCGAAGTTTGTTCCATATTAGATGAGGAAAGTGATTGAAGTGTATCTTCAGAGTTTACATCAACTTGAGCACTTAGCTCATCACTTCCTATTCTCATTATTTCTTCCTTCAAATACGGAAGTTTGTTAAACGCCTGCGGTGGAAGTTGATGTTAATGGGTCCATGTGAAATCGCACATTGAAACTAACACATGAATTGCATCTTTTACCAAAGAGAATGTGTAAAATTAATGATTTTATAGAAAAAATTAAATAATTTAATTAGAATACCAGCATGGTAAGAAAGAGATACGAACCTCGGGAATATCGATTTTATTTAGCACCACAATGGAAGGTCTTTCAAGATAATCAGGATTGTACATGCGCAATTCCTGTAACCCAGTTTATATTTTCAGCATATGTTGAACCAACAACTGCACAGGGAAGATGCTTATACATTTTTTAACACAAAATTTCCTGTACTATTAACTCAGACAAGTACATACACTAGATTATTCATTATTCCCATCCCGGAATGAAGAGGGATGATATATTCACGACAAGAAAAAAAGAAACTGTTGTAGTGATAGCCAGATCAATTAATCAAAACAGATTATGGAGGTTAAAAAGAAACTTATACAGTATGTTAAGATAATGGAGGAGTCCGGGAGAAATGCCACGAATTTTTATGAGAAGCCAGGGCTACACGTAAGGATAGTCATGCGAATTAGCTATGGAGTCGCATGGATATCAGATTACAGTGGGTCATCAGTCTTTGAAAGTTATAGAGATCAGGGAAGATAGCTTTGGGATATGTAGACAATTCTCATACAAATAACTTGAAGCCAAAATAAAGCAGATAACTTAAAATCAAAGGAGAAAAATAGATTATTCATGCGATGAAACATTTGAGGGATTCAAAAGTTTCCTGGCCAACTCAGGCAGTAAGACATGCAACTTTGTTAGTTGGAAAGAGGCCAACAAGAGAAGTTCTTGGGACCCATGGCATACGGGTTGACTATTGAGCAGGTCTAGTGGTAGATGTTGACAGTCAAGGAAAGCGTCTAATTTCCAGAAAAATATTGGAAAGCCATGATCAAGATCGTAGGAAAAACAATAGTTCTGGGATTTTTGAGATTCTCAAACAAGAGTTTGGAGATTTTAAATTGCCGAATACGAGGATACAGGTCTTCTGGAAAGGATTAAAGAATGTTAAAGCAGATTGAGATGACGGAGATGTAATCCATCAGTTACTAAGGTTTTCCAAGAGAGAAGAAGAATGGTTGACCAATTTATAACAGTACCCACTCAATTTACAAACTCCGTCTGACATTACTATTGAAAACCGCGCTTTTACTATATTATATAGTTCTGGCTACCCAAATGCTCAATTTTATAATCAGCCAGCAAACTGCGAAAAAATATTGAATTTACATGCCACCAGTGTGCAATTACTGTCAAAAACAAAGAAACTACGTATAAGTTTTATGGATGGGGATTACATACTTCTTTAACAGTTCTATAGTCATTTACAGGATCGTCTGCAGCAGCATCAACTACATGGACTAATAATCGAGTTCTTCTCAGGTGCCTCAAGAAATTGCGGCCAAGACCCTGTACAAAGATAAGTTTAAGTTGCATGCTACTGGAATTTCAAATTGAAGTAAGCACCCAATATACCTTTCCCAAATGTGCACCTTCAATAAGACCAGGCAAATCAGCCAATGTTGCTTCAGAAGAATATTCTCCTGCACCTAAACTAGGGTCTCCATCGAGGCGTCCAAGATTGGGCATCAAGGTTGTGAATGGATAATCTGCAATATCAGGTTTGGCAAGGGTAGTGGCTGCCAGTAAGGTAGACTTTCCAGCATTCGGAAGTCCCTGGTAAAAATTACATCTGACTATTAATAATCAGAACGGCAGTATTTATCAAAGAGTCAACGGATGTAGTTGTATTAAAATCTCCTAGCCAAGTCAGATTGCGAGTCTAAAGAGGTCAAATATTTACACCCGAGTTTCTCACCAATACATATTCTTATGACCAGTGTTGTTTAAGGCGCAGATTATAAAAAAGCGCAAGGCCTAAATTTGAAGCGCAAATCGCGAAGCGCCATTAATCGTGCGCCTTTTTACCAAAAACAAAATTATCATAGATTTAACAAGAAACCAATACTTGACATAATCTTAACACTCAAACATAACAAAGAGCATAAATAACATGATAATAATGTCAATAATAAAGCCTTAATCGATAAGTTTCTCTAATTCNAAACACTTCGATGTCATCTAACTCAATCTTGTAGATGGAGGTTGAGATGTAGAGACTGTTGAGAGACTTCAGATGGAGGCTGAGTGTTGTGTGAAACACTTCTGGATTTTTTTTCTCTTTTACCCTTCTTTTGAAGGTATTCTTGTCTTTTACTATTATGAGCGCCTTTTTGCGCTTTTTTGCGCCTTTTAGCGCTTCACGAGCGCCTTTTGGACGATTTCAGAATCGCCCTAAATCGCATATTTTCGAATCGCATACCTTGCGCCTAAGCGCGAAGCGCCATTAATCGCGCAATTAATCGCGCCTTTAACAACACTGCTTATGACAACCCTTCAGAATTTCATGAAATAATACAGAACTGTTTACTTAATGAGGCTCGGGTGGGTTAAACTAGAATTAGTGTGTGTGCGTGTTTGTGCACAAAAGCTTGCACGAGTGCCTGAACAACAAAAAGTGTCTGTACGCATACAGGCATTGCATAACAGTGGGGAGATTGAAAAAACACAAGTACTTACAACAAGCCCAACATCAGCAACTACTCTTAGTATCAACTGCAAACTAACCTCCTCCCCGGGCTGACCAAGAAGTAAAACCTGCAAGAGGTATTATATATTATGTCTTACAACTTTCATAGCTGCATAACCATTAATGATGCATCTAGAATAGTAAAAATCACAATACTTGCTGATTTGATTTAGATGATATACTTCTTTATTTCTTAGTGGCACCTACTAACTTCTTTTGCTTTATTGCATAAGTTGGAACGACATTGCCAATTCCATAACCAACTATATCTTATTGCATCAGTAGTGGCACAAATTTAGATTATAATCACAATTATTTAAAGGAACATCCTAAAAGCATCAGTGCAGCACTATGCAATAACCACATTAGCATGTTATGATTGTTCATATAATAAGAAATATAAAATACCAAAGAGATGCTCCAAGAGGTAATTTGTAAGTAGAATAATAATTTCATTAGTTTCAGGATAATATATCAAGTAGTGCTTATGACGTAGGGTGATAAATTGATAACAAACAAGTTCAGTTTTTACCTTATCACTTTCATCTCTCATCACATTGGAAGTCATAGTCATCATTTTCTTCTTTTTATGGTCCGGCATTTCCAATAAGCTAATCTGCCCACAATCAAAAAAAGTTACAGATCAGAAAACACTAACAGTTACTGGTACCCTGAGGCCTGAACTATAAAAGAATATATTCATTCCAAGTCTTTATCTCATATTAAAATTTCTCTGTAAATTAATATACTGGCAATTGTGGGAAGCATACCACATACAGAATATAACAAACTATATAAGAGAGGCATGTTTTTACTCTTTAGAAACTCTTGGGAGTCAGGTAACGAATATCACATATATTAGTCGAGACTTGAGAGCATGGATTGTTTACCCCTCCTTGTCCACCCCTTGCAACCAGAATTTCATCACCTGGACGTGCCAGATCAGCCAAAAACTTCCCGCGCTTATGTTTTACAACCGTCCCTGTCAAATATACAGATAATCATGAAACAGGTCAAACTAGACTGTATTTTACACTTATAAATTGAAACACCGATCAACTTGTCAAATTTTTCTTCCAATTTTCAAACTACCAAAAGCTATAAAAATAAAAGAATGAAATAAAGACAATCCAGATGTATGGTTGT
Organism: Anethum foeniculum; assembly: GCA_003724115.2. NCBI lineage: Eukaryota > Viridiplantae > Streptophyta > Magnoliopsida > Apiales > Apiaceae > Anethum > Anethum foeniculum. The sequence goes on along the minus strand of PHNY01122119.1, from coordinate 2,000 downwards.
ATCCACCTTTTGTATACTTGACCAAGTTCCTTTATATTCTGAAAGATGACTAAATAAAGGTGCCGTTTGGTTTTCTTAAAATTAGACATTTAAAATGAAATAAGGAGCGCTACTCAAAAACTTAGCTCAGAAGGCTGAACTTGACAATGTAATACACAGACCTGGGGGTACTGGAATACGTAATGATGGACCAGCAGATCCATTGCTTAGATGAGATGTCAATATACTCATTGCATCAACATTCCCCCCGCGTTTTGCACTGAATCGACTCTTTTTGTGGAACTCAAGTAACGTATCCCTGCCCTCGTCTACATAGATTACAATATCCCCACCATGACCACCCATCGGCAGGATCAGTGAACCGTCAAAATCTCGTTTAAAGGAAACTCGCTTCCTTGTCTTCCCCTTATCATATTTTCCTTGCGATTTAGAAGGAGCTTTTGGGGTAGGCATATTAAGAACTGCACCGTGGCCTCCATCACCAGCACGAACTGTGATCATAACCTGATCAAAGTACTTGTGAGGTTCCCTTATCAAAGTATCAGGGCTTGGTGAAGGAGGGTCTTTAACCCTAGCAAGTCTGCACTTCAGTGTACTGAACTGAAATTTCTCAGAGGAGCTTTTTTGCCAAATACTACTGTAGATAGGATGCCAGTATTTTGTGGCACATCAGCAACAAAAACATAAGGAGTATTATCAGTATCGATTTAGAACTATTGTAAAAAAAAAACGGTCAGATACTGGCCAGGCATGTGTATTTGTGTGTGAGAGGGTTGGCTGGGCCGCAAACGCACATTATGCTTTGGGCCAAGAGATTTGTGGCTGGGAGCTAATCTCCGAACAAGCCTCACACTAAGAGAGTTAGGTAAACACTTGTTAATCAGCATGGCTCCCCTTTCCACAACCAATGTGGAATAACCCAACACTCTCCCCCTTCACACATTGGCCTTGGCACCTACCAAGAACTCTCCTCTCACAATACTTTCCCTCATTGTCCTCAAACATTCTGTTCCTTCTAACCAAGGGAAGTAACTAGTTGGGAAATAATGATAAATGCAAAGCAATAAAAAAAAAATAGGAACATAATTTACAACATTAACTTGCACAGGTGAAATAATACAAGCATCTTATAATTATAATCCATACTCCTAACCTGCAGTCTTCATGAAAACAATCCCTCTACTCCTAGGACTCCTAAGCATTAAGGGTAGAGGTGTTGTTTGCGTATATGTCACCCTCCCCACCCAGACGAAACACCTCTAAGAGCTCGATACAAAGGGTATGTTATGTTTAGTTGTTTTCAACTCCTAATCCTAAGGCATTAAAGCTAGGATTTTTTTTACATGGGGGCAAATTATATTTTTATATTGCATAACTTAATTATAATATCATATAATGTTATATTATAAAATTTACACTTTTTAGTTTATATAATAATTCAAGTCTAGAAAAAATAATTAAAAATAGATTCAAGACTAAAGAGTTTGCAACTCCTGGTTTAAAGCTAGAAATCCAATAGTTACAGTCGTTTAATTGAATAGTATATATCTGAATTTTGGTATAAATAAATTATTAAAAATGTAAATAAAAAAAAAATGTTTAATTCAATAATTCTATGTTGTAACTGTTATATTATAATAAT
>PHNY01122106.1:2741-12906 GCA_003724115.2 Anethum foeniculum | reverse complement strand
AAATTTTAGTTTCAATTTTATTGCTAGTAGTAAGAATTAGCTAACAACCCACCAATTTGATACTTGTCTTAGCAGTGAATAAAGATCATACATTGTTGCATAAGTGCATAAATAACTAAAATCGGCTCTCTGTGGGAACGAATCTTACTTATTTGTATACTTCAAGTTGATCACGTGCGCTTGCGTGTTTTCGACCAAACAAATGTCTTCCTTGAAACTTCACTGGGTCGAGGTGTATTGGGCCAAGGTAGTCATACTAGCCTGTATGGCCTCTTTGATAGTCTGGACTATCATTCGTGTTTATGACTGTCAACTGACCCATATCACTTAGCCCTAACGGGCTGTGCACACTTGGGTTCCTTATACATTCAAACATAAAGGCCTTGATACTAACGAGTACCTCGGGCTATCTTTATAATAATTGCGCATTTAATGTAATCGTATATAATACAGTCGCTAGGGTTTCGACCCTCATTTATTACAATCATTTAATGTGTCTTTAGGGTTTACTTAATCCCATATTAATCATCATCATCATCATCATCATCATTATCATTATTATTATTATTTAAATATCTAAAATTCATGTATATTACATATATATCTCCTTAAAAGAAAAATTGTCCTTGAAATCAAATGAAAGTAAATAATCATAACTGAATCGATTAATTGTGGATATTTTCGACAAATGGACTCTTCTAATTATCAAGTAGCCTCCCTTTGATTTTTCCATAAAATGTTTGCAAACGAAATGATGTTTTCCTCACAACTATCTCTCAAGTTAAGATAGCCTATGCTTTCCCTCGCAAGAAAGATTCTCTCAAATCTTATGCAATGGATACTGAACTATATCCAATGGTTGATATCTGTAGCCCCTCAAAACACATACATGAAACAAATTATACACACGCGATGAGCAATGTTGTGCAACTTCTTACTCTCTTCTGCAATATTAAAAGGTCTAATATATCTCGAATTATATCTTTTTTGTTTTATAAAGAAACATTTAATACTCTTCCAAAAGGTTACTTTCAAGAATACATGATCACCTCGACTAAATTCACTAAATTTTGTTTTCTGATCCGCATTAACTCTAACATGATTGAACTTTCTTAATTCTGAAGTTATAATTAATATCACCTTTAAGTATGTTATATTTGTACCTAATTCTCTAACATGTAACATTTCAAAACTTAATGTGTACCTTACTAATATTCAAGCCCATAATTAAATATAATACCTGAACCTTACTAAAATAATATATATATATATATATAATACCAGATCCGATAATTCACCACAAATCAGTTGACTTGTTTCTATAAAGGTCTCAAATACTTTTATTTTTATCGACGTGGGATATTAGAGCATCTCCAACGGGATGTACCCATTAGCTATAATATCTAGCTGGAAAAAAGACAACTCCAGTAGAGAGACCTCTTAGGCATATATTTAGATAACGAGAAATCAGCACGCTACATATATTGAATGAGAAACCATCATCTATATCAAATCCACGTCAAATCCCTCCAAAACTTTAACTCTGTTGCTCTCTCCCTACAACCGTAAGCCACTTCCCTCCAAAATTTAACTCTGCGGCTCTCCCCCTGCAACCCTAGGGCCATGTTTGTTTCGGGGGATTATAATCCCGGGGTAGTAATCCGGGATAATTAATCTCATCATTACTAATCCTAGGGATTAAATTATCATATACTATGTTGGTTTGTAAGGACTAAGTTTAGGATTGGACTATAATCCTTTAAAATTTTATCCCATGTTTGTTTTAAGGGATAATCATTGGGATTGGACTATAATCCTTTAAATTTTCCAATCCTATGTTTATTTTACATAGGATTATAACGAGCAGATTATAATCCTTTAAAAAATGACTTGTTAGAAGGGATTAAATAATACCTCATCCACCCAGGGATTATAATCTTATTCCCTACTCCTACAAAACAAACACGGGATAGGATAATTTAATGGATTATAATCCCCGGATTAACCTTCAATAAGTTTTTATAAAACAAACATGGGATTGGAAAATTTAAAAAATTATAATCCTATCTTATAGTTATACCTTTGAAACAAACATGGCCTAGGGGTATATGATGTACTTGTATTTATAATTTAATAATTAATAATTATATATATGTATTGCTTTTTACATTTTATATTTTAATTTTATCTAATGTTAAGTGTAAAAAAAAATTATCAAAAAAACAATAAAAATTTTCATTGTTAACTAATTTTATTTTTAATATACAATATGTATTTACAAAAATTACTAATAAACTAATATAATAAAAAAATTAGTTTATGTTATAATACATAAGGAATATTTGTTAAATAGTTTTTGTCATATTTAAATTGTTACAATAATATCATTAAATATAATTTTATTAATTATGTATTTTATTTTTACTTGTATTAAATGAAAAAATAATTAAATTTTTTGTTACTAATTTCTTCACTGCCCTTTTTATCAAAACATAATCATTAAAATATAACTATTGAATTTTAAAATAGCAATCAAAAATTAGTTTTCAAATATGATTAATGATTATAGCTAACACCATTGAAGCACAATTTCGGTTCAACAAATTTTATTTAATATCTATTTTATACTATTTTAACTAATAATTATAGCTAATAATTATAGTTATTCCGGTTGGAGATGCTCTTACGCACTATCAGACTCGAGAATAATGCGGGCCTAGCCATTTTGTTTTGTGTCATGTACGAGGTCGATGAATTGAACTGCTAAGCGAGCATGCAAGTGCAATAGTGCATGCTTTCAAAATTGAAAGTATAGAAATGTTTCTAATTGAATCTTCGTTTAAAAAAATCAGCTAGAATATACGGGTTATCTATAACTTTAGCTTTGGGTTAGGAATAATAAAAAGATTAAAGGAAGAAAAAGAAGATACCTTCTAAATTCTGCATGGTGGGGTACGTGCAGCTTCAGAGCTTTAATTTCAACGTACACATGGGTCGGAGAATAATCTGAACTACCAAAAGAAGAAATCCTCACGAAAATTATTGTAGACGAGAAAGTTATCAAGATTCCGTGTATATACACAGATTATTCAAATATATAATCATGTAGCTCAATACATAATTACATAAAGTGTACTATTAGTTTCGAATAATAGAGCATAAATCTTAAATAATTTGACGAGATTGACACGACTAAAATTTAAAAAAAAAAAAAAACTTTATAAATTATATGAATAAAAATTATAAAAAAAATCAATTATTGTATATTTATAATTGGTAATTTTAACAAATTGCTAGTGACTTGTGTGGCAGTACGTGAATCTTTGTATTTAGTTTGTAAATATTTTCTGCTTAAATCATCTCTTTACATATTTTTTTTCATTTTCTTCCCAATTATTAACATTTTTAAAGGTAAAAATTGTTAATTTAAGTTGAATTCCATTTATTCCACTCTTTTATTTTCTTGAATTTCATGTCTAACTTGCAAGTAAATGAATGGATGCGGGACGGTGGAGTAATATTTCTTAATTTTTGTTTCTTTTTGAAGGAATATGTTCTTATGTTTAGAAATTACAGTTTGAGCAAGAGTCTATGATACGACCCTCCCTGATAGCTGAGTTGGTTTAGGCCGGCATTTTAAAGACTTACCCCCAAGATCCAATATTTAATTTCAAGTAGAAGTCAGGATTTAAGTAAATGGTCATGAAGTGGTCATGAAGTTAGATTCTGTGTTGGTCTTCTTCAAAATTAGTTAAGGTGTGCATAAATTTGCACGAGTATTTAAGTAGCTAGAAGATCATAACATTTAATTCGCTACTAATATTTTTTAAAATTAGTCGAGATGAACGTAAGCTGATACAACACCTGATTATTAAAAACAAAGCGCGTTAAGCAACTAGACCATGCAATGTTCTGCATGGAACTAGTTAATTAACTAGTTATTAAGTAGCAAAAGAAAGTAAAAAGTCCTAAAAGGCCTAATTAGTTATACAAAGCGGAACATATAATACGTACTTTGACACTAAGCCTAGACACTTGACACTAATTAGGCTTTTCATGTTAATAACTACTGTAGTAGCTCCTAATCTGATCACTTTATCAATTACTAGAAGCTAGCTCCTCTTTTGATGTTCTAATCAGAGCCTTTTCATCATTTGGGTGTTTTATAAAGAGCCAAAGGCTAAACAAAAGACAAAAAGTGCAGGAAGAACAATAATTACAAACGAAATTCAAATATCAAATTAAGTAAAAAAAATAAAATTAAGATCAAACGTGAGGAGATTCTTCTCCCTAGGTCGGTTCCATAACTTTTTCCCCCATAGTCTGATACTACAATCATGATATCTGTACATATCTTTCTACTCATAATTTTCTTTATACGTACTGCACAATCTTTCATTTTCTCTCCAATATATTGTTACGAATATTTAAATATACAAAACTTACTAGCTAGATTACTAAAAAGCTTCTATATTTTAGTAAATATATTCATGTTTGTGAGCACACTAAGAGAATACTAATTCTTGCCAAGTTCGATCGATTGCATATTTGCATGGATTTTCTTTTTTTACCAGGAGGATATGATTTTATTTAACCAAAAAAAAAAATGTTTTATAATGTAGAGTTTATTGACAATATGACATTCTCCCTTTGTCCATTTTAACTTATGTTTAACTTTTTGACACGCATTTCAAAGTGATAAAAAAATACAAGTTATATTTGGAATTTTTTTTTTTGATTTTGTTATCAAATTAAAGTTTAAATTCTAAACTTTAATTTGATATATATATTGAAAATAATAATTATGTTTAAGTTCAATTTTTTAACCTCTCATTTTACGTCCTAAAAAATCAAAAACAGTATAGAGTGAGTACATATTAGTGGCATTAGATAGAGTGATAGAAGACACGAATTTTCTTTTAATTGTCTCTACTATTTTTCGCTTATATTCGAATAGTTGATTTAAATCGAAAAATTTAATGTTATAATTTGTATTTATTGAGTATATAAAATTATGTTGATATTTCATATTTTAGACCGGTTATTTCATATAATATTTAAACCGAGTATAGTGAGAGATATCGAGTTCAGTTTGGAGTGCTCTCACCTCAAATATTTAAATATATTTATCAGATATTCATCTGCTGACCTCTTAATAAGATAGTGATATTCTCTGCGTTACAATACAAAAGAATAATAGTATCGTTTAAGCTATTTATTCAGACCAACGCCTTTTTATCACCAAATTTGTATGCACCATCTATAGCTGGGATTCTCTGCGTATGTGTTATTTGTCTTACAGTTCAACTAAACTTGTTACATCAAGGTAGGGTTTTAGAAAACCAACTTGTTGATCTGTTAATTAGGCCAATGTTTCCAGCTCCAGTCATGTCTAATTCAACTTCGTTAACGGAGGACGCTAGCTGTGCTCCTTTTGTCAGCTTATATCCACTTGCCTCGAACATCGTCTCTCCTGTAACAGATCATCAGCAACCACAGAAGATCAGGAAGAAACGAAACCTGCCTGGGAACCCTGGTAACATAATTTTATTATTACATATGTTACAACTTGTTTGTTATGCTTGATAATTTGCTAATTGTAGATTACTAAAATAGAAGTTATTAATTAAAATCTTGATTCAGACCCGGATGCTGAGGTAATAGCACTATCTCCAAAGACACTACTTGCCACCAATAGATTTGTGTGTGAAATTTGTAACAAAGGGTTTCAGAGGGACCAAAATCTTCAGCTACATAGGAGGGGTCACAATCTTCCATGGAAATTAAAGCAGAGAAACAATAAAATTCCGATAAAAAAGAAAGCTTATGTTTGCCCTGAGCCTTCTTGTGTGCATCATAATCCCTCAAGAGCTCTTGGAGATCTTACAGGGATCAAGAAACACTTCAGCCGCAAACACGGTGAGAAAAAATGGAAGTGTGAGAAATGTTCAAAGATTTATGCAGTTCAATCGGATTGGAAAGCTCATACCAAAACATGTGGAACCAGAGAGTACATGTGTGATTGTGGAACCCTTTTCTCCAGGTATTCCAGTCAGTACTTCATCAATTTATTAGTTCGTCGTTGAGATTTACTTTTATAGATTTTTACGAGGGTAACAGTTATGTAACATGATAGGTAACCTAGATTTCGAATTACTAGTGCATGGAAATTTAACTAAAATCAAAAGTATGCTCGCTTGCATATATATCATACATATCATATTTGTACAGCTAAACAAAGTGTGATTCATTATTTAGGAAGTAATTTCTAATCTAGTTGGTGGAGAAGTAGCTACAAGCTAGCTAGGACTAAGTTGGAGCTACATCGTATCGTATAATTGAGTGTCACTGCAAGAAAAAGGGTTATAAACAACTGAAAATCTTATATTTTGTTGCATATATCACAGGAAAGATAGCTTTGTCACACATAGAGCATTCTGTGATGCATTAGCTGAAGAAACCGCCAGACTCTCTGCATCAAATGTCCCGATACTAATGTCTTCCACGTCATCATTGCTCACACCTCCTCCTCCACCTTTGCCGGATCAACCACAGCAGCATCACCCTTTCTCCCTGCTCTCTAACCCTAATTTCTTCAGCAACAAAATAGCTGAGGAACAAAAACAAAAGAACAATATCGAAGATCCACAATTCGGGTTCTCACCAAGTCCTTGTGACCCCCCACCTCATCACCCTAATTATAGTTATAATAAGATGATCAAGCGCGAAACCACCAACGATATTCATCACATGTCTTCACCGTTATCCACATTTTACCAAGAAACCTCGCCACCAGCGTACACGAACTTCATGATGACATCACCTTTTCGGAGCCTCCCACAAGGGCTTGCTTCTCCTCTTCCTGCCAGCTCATCAGCTCATCTCTCTGCTACCGCACTCCTCCAGAAGGCAGCGACAATGGGACCGCAGCCAGCTACCATGAGCCGTAATGTGGGCCATGTGACCTCCCAAATCTCACCGGAGTATCAGGGTGATTATGCCACGTGGCAGAAAAAGAGTGAACATGGCATCACTAGAGATTTTCTAGGGTTGACAGGATCAGGAAATAGCAGAAATTTAGATGTGAATGTTAACGTGAATGTGAACGGGAGGAATTTAGTATCATTTACGAGGGGAATAGAGTTACCACCGTATGAACATGATCACTCGCGAATGAGGACTCATCTCGGGTTTGCACCCGGGGGCCGGCCCGGATCCGGAACATGGGGAAATTGTTAGCTTTTTTTTACTTGAGTTTATTAAAGATTACTTACGTTTTTTTTTTAATTTGCATTCAAAAGTCTGTCTAAACTGACCTGAAATTGGTTGATGAAATGTCAAATTTTGGTATTAATGCTAAGATATGTCATATGTACTATTTGGTTTACGGTTTTTTCCAATCAAAATGAGTTTAAAAGGACGGTACACGTTATAAAGAATGAATTGAGGAACCAAACATGTGACTTATACGATACAAAATCTCAGTATTCATCACTAGTTTAGGACCTCGTTGGCTATTATATGTGGTAATGAAATATTGGAGCCTTGCATTTTTACCTTCTCTTTGCTGCTTGTTCACAATGATAGTTGCATTTACCCAAGAATTTAAACTAGCCTGACCAGTGCCAAAGTTTAAAAGACTTTAACCAAATTAAAATTTTAAGATTCTAGTACACTAACATATGCTTTTTGTAATCATATAGAAATATGAATTAGGGCTGTTAATTAAATTTTAGGAGTTCTAAGTGCAAGTTCCGTTCGTCTATAGTTAAAGTCATCACTGATTTTTAGTTAATACAGCAGTTGAGCAAAAAACAGATAGGCTAAACTCCTTTAATACATAGTCTAATGAATATCGCTTTACATAATTTAAATTTTTGTAAAAGAACTCATATGGTACTGATTACTGAAGCTGCTCTCTAGCAACAAAGCACGGGTGTTTTGAAGTACGTACATAGTTTGTTTTCACCAAGTGTTTGTGGTGGTCCGAAACGAAAAGGGAAAAAAGAGAGTGAAGACAAATAGAAAAAGGAATTAAAATAGAAAGAAGCAACAATTACAAAAGAAGGGAGAATTATGTCAACGGTTATGAAAGAAATGCCCTACACAGACTTTGGGGAGTTGAAATCACAAAATTGTGGCTACTTTATTTTCTTAATTTCGTTACTCTTTCTTAAATTCTGTGCAGACTCTTTAGAACAGCCTTTGGCTGGCAATTGGCATGCGATTAACAAAGTACACTCTTGAGAACTGGAATCCTTCTTTCCTAGCTCTAGTAAGATGGTAGCTAGGCAGGCATAGCCCATGGGGGCCGAAAAGATGGTTGCACACTTTAGAAGATTATATGATCTATATTCAAGATGAACATCAAAAATTCTTAGTGAATCTTAGTCTCCCTATATTTGAGTGTTTTAGTTTAAGAACACTAGGGAGCAATATGTCGGAATTTATCAAAATTCGCTGATTATCACTATTTTGTCCGTCAAACATGTCTTACAAATATTATCTTGATAAATGCCGTTTCCTTTTACTTATCTACCTCTTATGTTTGAATTTAAACTGACTTATTTTACGTGAAAGTCGCATGTAAAATTTATATTAACTTATTTTAAAGGATGTAAAATTATACGGATGGATGTAACTACCTATGAAAGTCACATATTATTTTGTCCCACGATTTTTACCAACTAGAATATGTGGTAACTATATCATTGTCACGTCAACACATAACAAATACCGAGTTTTGTGTATCTCTTCCCTTGAACTGTAGTTAATAACTAATGTGCGTAGATCTCAGATTATGTTTAATTCGAATGAAACATTAAGATGGTCAAATTTACTACTTTGCCGGCAAAAAATGATTTCGTAGAATCTATGGAGACATGCTCTCTACATGATTGGCAAAAGCCAAAACTATTACGAAGTTTATATATTCAGCGTATACAGTTGCTGTGTGGTCCTAGGGATTCATATAATTGGAAAAGAAGGACCAGGTATTATAGTATACGAGTATATCCCAGCTTTTAGAAAGTAAAATGTGTGTGAGTGTATTGTAAATTAAAGGATTCAGGTATACACTAGAGATTATATGCATACTAAAGAGAGGTTTCTTAGTTCTTACATGCATGGCCCTTTAATCTGCAGACAAACCAAAAGGATCATCTTCTATTCCCTACTCTTTTATCTCTTTATAATTGAATTGTAGTAATCATCTTTAATAATATTCAAAGAATCTCATTTTTTTTCCCTCTCTTTTTCTCCTAGCTAGCTACTTTCCTTCTATAATGGCAATCATATACCTGAGTCATTTATCTTCTGGGGTTCCTTCTTTTGTTTAGTATATTCTACTTGGTGCATGCGATTCCCACTTTTCTATCTCCTCCTTGTGCGCGCGCATTACCTTTTACTTGAATAAAGTGGCAACTAATTTCATATTCTCACACTACAAATTAATTCAAATATGTTAGCAGTTTCCATTGCATCCTTAAAAGAAGGCTATTGACATCAATCAGCTTATGCTAATGAATAGGGCACGGAAAAAACGATATATTTTAGGGGCATATTTTCTTAAATTTTTTTTTTAAAAAAGTTTAAATGTATATCGAGACACAATGAAAGATAGTAGAAGCACATTTTTTTCAAATTAGCACCAAAAACAGTTTACGATTAGAAGGGGTATCGAAAAATAAATCATATATTTTTTATATATTTTTTAATTAATAATTAGGCATAAAATTTAAGTTTTCTTGGAATCTCCAATTTTTCGGGACCGGCCGTCGCTGTTGATATTTCAAGCAGATGTGGTATACTTGCATATGCTGCATCTCGAATAGAATGAAAAGGAATGGGTCTGTATACCATGTTGAGGGCTGGCCACTTCCTTTCCCATGATTGTTTATAGGTTGGTAAACTTAGCAAACTTGGACCTTTTCCTTTCTGCTTATGTAAGCCCATCATAAATTTTACTACTAAACGTACAATAATGGGCCCATTTGGGGTTTTTTTTAAAAATGTAACTTATGACTTAAAGTTGAAAAGTGTCGTATAAGTGATATGAATATTGTAACTTATAAGTTATTTAGGTGTTTGGATAATTTTGATTATAAGTTAATTATAAGTAGTTGAAGTGTTTGGTAAACATAACTTATAAGTTAAAATTTTTCTA
>PHNY01122089.1:0-13420 GCA_003724115.2 Anethum foeniculum | reverse complement strand
CAATTTTAATTTTGGGTTTGCTGGTGTATGTCGGTTCAGTGTACATACAAGTGAAGCAGGTTATAATAGTATATTAATTAAAAAATCAGGTTTAAATTGTATAATTAAAAAAAGAGCTTTTGCTATTTTTCTATACTTTAGGTGTCAGTTATTTTGGTCAGCGATACAACTGAACAACATTTTAGGCATCGGCATATACAGTAACTGACGCTATAGCCATCATATAATAGCGTCGACTATCTTCACAACCGACGCTATAGACATCATACAATAGTGTCGGCTATTCTCACAACCGACGCTATAAACATCATACAATAACGTCAGCTTTTATAACAACCGACGCTGTTTTCTGTACCAAATGCGTCGGTTATTTACTATTTGATTTTGGCTTTTTAACCGACGCAAAAGGGTTTTAGCAACGCTGTTTTGACCGACGCTGTAGGCCTACACCTATAGCGTCCCCTACATATACTAGGCCTTTCAGCTACACTGTAGATCATTTTAACCGACGCTATAGGTGCATTCTATACTAGTGCGTATGGAAACACTTTAGCATTATTTAAAAGGACATATAGATGGGCCTCATCTCGCTCCTTTTCATCCACTGACTGTATTATCATAACGGATAATGGACCATAAATATTTTCTTGGTCCTTTGGAATACCAGCAGTGGTGCAACTTTGCTTATGAAACTCGGTGCAGAACTTTACCGATTCTTCTCCAAGGTAACTTTCTGACATACAACCTTCTGGATAGTAACAGTTTCGAACATAACCCTTCAGTACTTTATTGAACCTTTCAAAGGCATACATCCATCTATAAAATACTGGTCCACATAGACGTTGTTAGCTATATTTGATGATAGTCAGTACTTATTATCAAAAGTTATCTCAGATGGTCATCAGTACTTATAATCCATCAGAGTTTGACAGAAGATGACATCATCAGTATTCGTCATCAGCGTTTGATCATCAGTATTTGATTGTCAGAGTCTAATAAAGCTAAAAGTCAGGAGATGATTGATTCTGCTATTTGGGATAAAGATTTGCAGAGATTTGTCGGTTCATAAATCAAGGAAACTGGAGCTGTCAGTTACAAGATATTTTGTCATATGATTAATATTATATCTTTGTAATTGATAGTGTACCTGTGTAAGTTATAAACACATAATAGGTTTACACTATAAGTGTTAAGTAATTATTTTATCATTAAGTGTAACCTAGCAGCTCTAAAGAATACTATTACATTCTTTGAGAGAGTTCTTTATAGTATTATAACAGTTTTTATTCATCAATATAAAAACTGTTTATCACTTTAACTTGTTAATTTCGATTTGATTGTTATATACTGTATTCACCCCCCTCTATAGTATAGTTGAGACCTAACAATTGATATCAGAGCTTAGTTGTTGAAGTATATACAGTTAAGATCCAAGAAAAACAATCATGTCTGATGTTAGGTCTCAAATATACTGTAGAGGGGGGGTGAGTACAGTATAGAACAATCAAATCGAAATAAACAAGTAAAAATGATGAACAGTTTTTATATTGATGAATAAAAACTATTACAATAATACAAAGTACTCTCTCAAAGAATGTTCAAGTATTCTCTAGAGCTGCTAGGTTACACGAATGATTAAACAATAATCAACGACACATAAAGTGTAAACCTATCTGTGTTTATATAATACACAGTTAAACAATCAATTACTACTGATATGATTACACATAGATGACTAGGTACAAATCATATCTAGTAATTGATTGCTCCTTTCCATAAGTTGAGTAATTGATATATCCTTGCAATCTTCAAGATCTTCAATCAGATAAATCACTGTATGATTTACTGCTTCTTCAAAGTTTGACAGAATAAATACTGATAACTAAATACTAATATCAAACACTGATATCAATCTGTCATACTCACCGATCATCAAATTATCTAACCATCTCCCCCAACTTGTACATGTGAACATATGAACAAGTTTAAGCATTTGATGATGACAAAACAAAAATCTAAATGCAAGAATGAAAACTTTTTACAACTCAATCATATGAAAAATCAGAGTTATTCTACAATCATGCTATACCTAGTTGCTTCAGAAAAGAATTTCTTTACAAGATCTACTTCTACTCTGTTCAAATACATTTCTAGCTTGATTCTGAGATCTTTAAGCTCTGGAGTAGAATCGTCAATCTGATAGATAGCTGCTCTTAGATCTGGAACTTTTGCTCTGGTCATATGAAGATCATCTAGCTGGATAACTCCAATATTTTTACCATCTAGATTGAATGTGACAACATCCATACCCAACTATTTAGTGCACTGAGCTCCTCCTCTTTGCATATCAGCTATTGTACCATCATGAAGTTCATATTTAGGAACAACTGGATAAGCTGTCTTGTAAAAAATACGCTTTGCTTGATTTGAATCTGTTTCTTAATAAAGTCTGACCATCTGGCAGTAACAGAGTTTATGACCTTCAGTAGATAGTGAATGTACTCCAGCTCCTTCCAGGATTTAATCAGCAGATTCTCCTCAACTACTCTCAGCCTCTTCCCGTTAGATAGAAAATGTACTAGCTTTTCCTTAGGTGTATTCCCATCAAAATTATCAAGAACAAGAAAGACAGAGATCACCTTTTGCAAGTGTTTCAGCTGAATTTCTTCATCTAGGACATCACTAAGGGATGTAGGATCTTTAATGCTGAGAGCATCTCCTTGATAAACTCTTTCGCCTTTCACACCAAGATTGTCTCTAGTGTTGGGTTGTCTTGCGAACACCTTCCCACTGAAGACCTTCTTCCATAGCTCCTCCTTTGGCTGAGGCACTGTTTTACTCTTTCATAGAAGATTTCTCTTCTCAGCAGTAGATAATTGAGAGATCAGGATTGCAGAATCAGTATCTACCTCACCTTCATCAGTATTTAGAATATCATCAGGATTTGCTACTTCAGAATTAAGAACTTGTGCTTCAGGATCAACTTGAGCAGTGTCAGAGGTTGACAAAAGTTGTTTATTAGTTTTTAAGTCTTCAACATGAGTAGAATCAGTGGTTGAAGTTACTTCCAGCTTCTCTTTCCAATCAGCACCTTCAGTAGTTCTTCTTCTTTATCTATTGATTTGGAAATGAGCTTCTTCCTTTTCTTCTTCTTTTCTCACATCTTTACCTGCTCCAACCCAGTCAGTGTCTGGTTTCTCAAAAATTGAATCAATAGTAGCTTGAGCAGATTTAGATGAAGGTTCATCAAACTTCTGTTTCCCCTTATTTATCCTATCTGCTTGTAGAACAGCCTGAGATCTAGTAACAGGTCTATGAGAATTTGCAGCTTCATTGATCATAATGCCTTTCTCCCTAGGCCTTTGTGTCCTCTTTTTCTTTGGAGAGTTGGTTATGGCTCTAGCAGCATCAATATTTGAACTTGACTTTGGAAGTGCAAAATCAGCTTCCATCTACTTGATCTGTTCTAGATCCATACCATCTTCCTGGAGAAGTCTTCTAGCTATAGTTTCATCAGCATCAATGATTTTCTGATCCCTGTAGTAGAGAGTAGCTGATTTACCTTCAATCTCCATTGTTTGCATGAACTGACTAGCTTCAGTACCAACTTCAATCACCCTGTCAATCTAGACATCATTAGCATTTGTTACCATCAGAGTTTGTTTTTCTTTAGTTCTTACTTTTGTGGTAACAGTAGTCAGTTTATGTGTTGTGGTTAGAGTCCTTCCTCTTCCTCTACCACCAACACTACCACCTCTAGTCTTAAAAGAGTTAACAACCCCACTTCCACTTGCTTCAGCTCCATCCTTATAGCTCCTTAGTGAATCTCCTCCCTTAAGTCCACCATCAGTAGCATCATCATCATCTTTATTCCCTTTGATAGCAGGAGTGAATTTAGATTTAGCTTTCTCCCCCTTTTTGTCATCAGGAATATAGAAAGATAGAAGGAGTTCCAATGAGCTCTGTATAGAAGATAACTAGCCAGACATCTCCTCATACTTTTTCTCAATAGCAGTCTGTCTGTCAATAATTGGCTTTAAAGCTTTCTTCAAATCAAGGTCTTGCTTGGACTTAACATCATCAAAAGCAAGCCTTATCTTCCCTACTTCTGCCTTGGTCTCCAGATAATTATCATGAAGAGATTTGATCATTATTGTAGATGCTTTAATATGTGAGAGGAGGGATGGATCTTTGATAGATTTTTCAGCTATCTGCAAATGATCATGAGTAGCTTTATAATTGAATGATTGACCAGCATCCCTCCACTTTGAATTCCACTCTTCAGATTTATTCTTGGCAGTTAAGGCATTGGAGAGTTGTCTTTGCTTCTCCCTCTTCTCTTCCTCAGTCATGTTTTTAGGAAAGATTATTTCCTCCAAGTCTTCACTCGAGTGAAGTTGAACTTTAATAGAACCAGACAGAGAATGAGCATCATCAGAAGCATCATGTGCCACTTCATCTTCAGCAACAGGATTTGTTAGATTCATATGAGCCACTTCTTCTACAACATCAGGAATTGTTGTTCCACAATCAAATTCAACTCTGTGTGAGCCAATCTCAGACTTCACATCATTAGCTTTTATCATATCAGCTTTTGTTACCCTTTCTTCTTCAGCAACAACATGTGGAAGAACCTGAGCTATCAAGTCTTCAGTAATAACATCATTAACTTTCCCTGCTAACAGTACATCTTCATCTACTGCAACTGTAGCTTCAATGTTTGTTGGAGAACTAGGAAGAACTGGATGTGTTGGACTTGCTGCAGTATTCATGGAGATTCCTATTACTACATACGTTTGTGTTGCAATAGAAGGAAAACAAAAAGAGTTTAACTGCAGAGAAGTGTCAGTGTGTATACCTGCAGGATTAGTATCATCAACCTTTGGTGACCCAGAGTGAGTATTATGTATTTGAACAGTCTGAAAATCAAAACTTGTTCCTGGAGTACTCTGAGCACCTACAAGATAACACAGTAAAAATCTTAGATCTCTATATTCTTTTAAAAGTGGTCTCACCATTGCTCATTTCATACATCTCATGACTTTCAACAGTCAGAGTTTACTCACTTGAGGTACTAAGCTCATTCTCTCATCTACCTATCCTTTTTCCAGGTCAGGAGCCTGCCTCTCTTAAAATTCTGTTTTTCACTTAATCTTTTCACACAACTCACAGAAGAGCTCAGCAAATTATGTCCTACAGAAATAAGAGGTGGTTAAGAAGAGTAGACTTTAGCCACAGAAATAGGGGTACCCACATAGTGGACTGTTCATGATCATCCATCAGTATAGAAGAGGATATAAAGACAATAGATGAATTCTGATACTACTATATCAGTATATGTAAATGTTGATAAGAGATCAGAGTGTATACCTTGAGCAATGGCAGTTGGAATAACTTCATCTGCAATCATTGATACAGGATCAACTGGAAGAGCGTCAGAGATAGAGACTTTAGTAGCTCCTTCCACAGTAGGATGTACTGTCCCAGATGGATCTAGTACCAGTGTTGACTTTTGACCTTCGTCTGCTTCATCAGTAGTTGATGAAGGTTCTTGTGGGACAGGAAGTCCTGAGAGTGTTGTATCCCTTCGAGCCACAGGTTCTTGTGGCTCCTCTTCCTCCTCTGAAGACTGAAAAGCTTCAGCAATATTAAAAAGCCTGATTCCAGCAACCTTCTTAGATGTTGGCTTGATCTTTGTTGCCTGGAAGTCAGCTTCAGTATTTGACTCTCCAATACCAGTAGTTGTTGATGTGTCTTCATCAACCCTTTGAGCTGAAGGTTCTTGTAGGACTAGATCAATGTTGACTGCTGCATCACATTGAGATGCAGGTTCTTGTTGGCCTGATCCTTGCTGATAATGGTGAGTTTGAAAACCCATGTAGCCATTGCTCTCTTAATTTCTGACATGGTGCTCCTAGTTTGTCTTCTCTTATCAAGTGGAGAATTATCAGAGATGAGCACAACGCTTTCCTTTATGCTGATGTCGGAAATCTATTGTTGATGCAGCTCAGCTGGTTTAAATAGCCACTTTTTCTTAAGTTATGAAAAACTTTGGTCAAAATGACCACCAGCTGCTGCAGATTTATCAGTCTTTAACTTCTTAAATCTTGATGATAAAACAACATTGTCTTTATCCACCAACCTTCTTTTAGGCTGACTATCCTTTGTCCCACCTTGTGACCCCTTTGTTTGTGGTGGCTGCTGAGAAGTCCTCAGTCCTGATTGCTTGGAAGCATCAAATTTTGCTAACTTCTGTTGTTTTACAACAGATGCCTTTTGGGAGGCACCTGAGGTGTGTTCTGTTTGGTGTGTTTGGGTTGTGGAGCTTGGGTTAGCTGCAGGGGATTCCCCTCCAGCTTCCTGCAACTTAGCTCCTTGTAAATTTTGTAGACCATACACAGTAGGCATAGATGCAATTAGCAATTGCCTGACCTGTGCAGGCACTCTGAAAGGAGGTACTTCAGACTTCTTACCGTCCTTGCTGATCAGGTCCTTAAAGGCCCTCTTATTTAATTTAAAACAATCTATTCTATCAATAGTTTATATCTTTACATTAGGAAAATAGTATGAAAATAAGAGCTAACAAAACCTAGCATAGTAGACTGTATTCCTATCAGCAGTTAGCCTATCACCTATAAACTTAGCAAAACAGTACCAAAATCATATCGTGTGTCAAAGATAAGAGAATACCCAATTTGTTGACTCATTTGTGGAAGGGCATCGAAGTTTCTACACTTGTTTGAGAAGGCCCTTGTGATGCAGTCAAAGTAGAAGTTTCAATCCTTCCTTAACCTAGGCCTTGTCAACTGACCCATCTTGTCCAGAGGTCCAGAATAACTAATTGAAGTGAAGAAATCCCTCATGGGTTAGTCACCAGTGTATATGGTGTAGCTATTATGATTTGGTAGACGAAGAGCAGGACGAACAATCGTGAGAGTCACAACCATGTCTTCATCTCTATGAGAAAAAATAATACTTGGTGTGCCGTTGTCACCACCATCATCAAAATTGGCAGTTCTCCAGAACTTAAGAACCTGCCTACCAGAGATTACTGGTGGGTTTATAAGAGCAAAACACACTTCGCTTGATCGAAGAAAATCTTGAAAAATGTGGAAATCAGCGTCTATTCCATCATTCTCAAGGATGGCTGCATAATTATTGGTGAGAAACTCTGCCCTATCGAAAACAAAGGCTTTGGTGGCCATTGATTTAGTCGGAGTGAAGAAATTTGTGATCTAGGTTTCAGAGTTTAAAGAGTTCAAACAAGGAAAGAGAGAGAAAATAGAGAGAATGGAAATAGTTTTTATAAAAGTGAATAAGAATAAAGTTTGAACATCACTTTTATTTACCTCTCTCTTACCTTTACTGAACGTGGCACATGGGCATGGACAGCTGTTAGCATATAAACGGCTGTAACATAATTAGTGGAGCAAATAACTAGGTAATTATTAAACGTGCACAGTTAAACAAACTGATTATCCATTTCTGCACACAACATATGAACCGTTTATGCAAAAACCAAACTAACACGTTTAATGAACTGTCCAACTACAAATCATTACCTTATTCATCTTTAAAAAGATAAATAAGTTCAAATTCTGAATTAAAATAAATTCTTATTACTATCAGTATTTGACGATTAACCCATATCAGTGTTTACAAACACTGACATAAGAAAAACTGCAGAGTTTAGTAAACAGTTACTAATGAACATGGTATCAGTATTTAACACAGTTTCATAAATACTTAAGAAAAGATACCAACTCTGAGTTTAAAGTTTCCTTAGACCTTTGCAACTATTCTTCAGTATTTGAGAAATGACCAGCTATCATTCCCAATTCATTCACCAGTCTTGTAAATGTTGTTTCACTCAACGGTTTGGTGAATATATCTGGTAGTTGTTGGTCTGTAGGCACAAAGTGCAATTCCACTCTTCCTTCCATGACATGCTCTCTGATAAAATGATATCTAATGCTGATGTGCTTTGTCACAGAGTGTTGAACTGGATTTCATGTCATTGCATTAGAACTTTGATTATCAAAATATATAGGAATTTTAGAATATGCTAACCCATAATCCAGCAATTGATTCTTCATCCAAAGAATTTGAGCACAACAACTTCCTGCAGCAATGTATTCAGCTTCTGCAGTGAAAGTAAAAATTGATTTCTGTTTCTTGCTAAACCAAGAAACCAATCTGCCTCCAAGAAATTGGCAGCTTCCACTAGTACTTTTCCTGTCTATTTTGTATCCTGCAAAATCAGCATCTGAGTAACCTATAAGCTTGAAGTCTGAGTCTCTAGGTACCATAATCCCAGATTCATTGTTCCTTTAAGATATTTAAAAATTCTCTTCATAGCTATTAGGTGAGGTTCCCTTGTATCAGCTTGAAACCTTGCACAGAGACAGGTAACATACATGATATATGGTCTACTTGCTGTTAGATAGAGTAGTGAGCCGATCATCCCTCTGTAACTGGTTATATCTACTGATGATCCATTATTTAAGTCCAGTTTTGTGGCTGTGGCCATTGGAGTACTAATAGTTAAGCTATCTTGCATTCCAAATCTTTTAAGCAAATTTCTGGTATATTTCGCTTGATTAATCAAGATAACTTCATCAGTCTGTTTGGCTTGTAATCCCAGAAAATAACTCATTTCCCCCATCATACTCATTTGATATCTAGACTGCATAAGCTTAGAAAACTTCTGATAGAGTTTGTCATTAGTAGAACAAAAATTGATATCATCAACAACCATAAAAGACAACTATGATTTATCATTAGTAGAATTTGATTCAAAGGTCACAGCCATAAAGTTGGATTTAAACACTAGTGCATCAATAGATATAACCAGTTACAGAGGGATGATCGGCTCACTACTCTATCTAACAGCAAGTAGACCATATATCATGTATGCTACCTGTCTCTGTGCAAGGTTTCAAGCTGATACAAGGGAACCTCACCTAATAGATTTTCAAGTATCTCAAAGGAACTATGAATCTAGGATTATGGTATCCTAGAGACTCAGACTTTAAGCTAATATCTTACTCAGATGCTGATTTTGCAGGATGCAAAATTGACAGGAAAAGCACAAGTGAAAGCTGCCAATTTCTTGGAGGCAGATTGGTTTCTTGGTTTAGCAAGAAACAAAAGTCAATTTCCACTTCTACTGCAGAAGCTGAATATATTGTTGTAGGAAGCTGTTGTGCTGTAATTCTTTGGATGAAGAATCAATTGTTGGATTATGGGTTAGAATATTTTAAAATTACCATATATTGTGATAATCAAAGTGCTATTGCAATGATAGGAAATCAAGTACAACACTCTATGACAAAGCACATCAGCATAAGGTATCACTTCATTAGGGAACATGTAAATGGAAGGAATAGCGGAATTGCACTTTGTGCCTACAGATCAACAGCTAGCTGATATCTTCACTAAACCTCTTAGTGAAGTCACATTTACAAGGTTAGTAAATTAATGGGGAATGATAACAGGACATTTCTCAAAAATTGATGAATAGCCCTAAGAATCTACAGGCATGGAAATATCACAAGATGGAAAATACTGATAAGTATTATTTACGGATAGTTTAAATACTGATTGCCAGATATGCATACTTGTTATTGAGTTATTGTAAATTAATTACTGAACTAGTCAATAGAGCCGCGTTTCGCGGCGGCGCTACAATGTTTTTTAAAAATATATTATGAATCAATTTAATAATTTAGACAAAAATTTATGAATAACTATTAACAATATTTTATAAATTATTTAAAATAATATGTTGTAAAATTGATAATAAAAAAATAAAAAATAATTATTTTGTATATAATATACATATTTTCTTATCGGTTATTGCTACTCTTCTCCGTATAAAATAACGCAGATTTCAAAATTGGATCAAATTTATTTGAACCACGTATTTTCAAAAATCAAGTATTCTATCATCAGCATATTAAATAAAATATAAAAAAACTACTTTTAAATAAAATTAAGGATTAAGAATTTCGTGTGTAGTATATCATTTTTACTTCGTTGTTGATATAAATTATAAATATTAATAGAGATAATATATTATTTTATATTTTATCATTTTAATATTATCATATTACTTACGATTTATTTTTTTTTTAAATTCAAATTTAAACTTGTATATATTCTTGACAATTAAATTCAAAAAATTAATATGTTTTTTCTTAATGTAATTATCCCTAATAAACCATTTTCTCGTTAAATATTTTTCTCCCTAGTAGGATGTTTTTTCACTATTTCTTGTTATTTATCGTATCCCGATTCAATAACATACTAAATAAATTGATTGTCTATTAAATGATATTTGTATATTATAAAAAATTTTATATACAATTTCAAAGTTATTTAATTTAAGGCGTCTTATTATTATTTTGATTTATCATGATTAACATTTTTACTATTATTTAAAATTTAAATAATTATTATATTTTTTAAAACCCCTACAATCTATAAGTTAAAATATCTTCTGTATTTACAATATGTTAAAAGATAATCTAAACACCTCATCTTTTAATAAATACTGACCCTTCTCCTTTATAATTTAAGATACTTATTTTTTTTATAAATTTGAACCCTCATTTTTATAAATTAAATACCCATTTTACTTAGAATATTTTATAACATAATCCGAGTTACTATGCTTTATAAATTAAAATACATTTTCTACTTACACAATTTTAAAAAATATCATGTGTAGTCTAAATTATAAATATGAGTACACATAATGGATTGTTTTACATTTTATTATTTTAATATTGTCAAATTACTTATTTTTTATACCATTTCAAAAGTTATTTAATTTGAGCGATCTTATTGTCATTTTGTTGTATCATAATTAAATTTTTTAACTATTATTTAATTTTGAATAATTATTATCTTCTCTAATATTTTTGATGATAAGATACATTAAACTTCTACTTTCCCCTCCTTTATAAATTTGAATATTTTTATAATAAATATGAATCCCTCTCTTTAATAAATTAGAATACATTTTCTACTTACAATATGTTAAAAATACTCCCTCTGTCCATTTCAATTGTTATCATTTTGTATTTTGGGATGTCTTATCCAATTCTTTACATTTTCAAAATTTTCTAAAAAGAGTAAAGTTTTAATAATTTAAAATTTTTAATGGACCCACTTCTTCCCGCTAACTTTCTCTATCCTTTATAATCAATTATTTAATTTTCTTACACTTTCTAATAATTTACTCTTATTTCTTAGTCTTCATGTACAATTCAAATGATAACATGGGAGTAATCAAACTCTTTTTTACAAATATCAATCCTTTTCTTTTGTAAATTATGTTACCTTCTTTTTTTATAAATCTGAATCCTCATTCTTTATAAGTTAGTATAGTTTTATTGACAATATTTTAAAATATAATTTGAACTACTCTATTTAATAAGTTACAATATATTTTCAATTTATAATATTAACTATAAATATTCGAAATTATAAAATTTAACGCAAATATTGTATTTAAACATTTTTAGAGCATATATATGAAAATATGCTTCCTAATATACAAAGACAAATGCACCTCATCTATCAAGTACGCAAGGAAGTTGACCCAGTTTTTCCAAATTTCAAACTAATGATCAATAATTAAAAAGATTAACCTATGCCAATTTACAATTGAATGATTAACTTTTAAGTTATGTTGCGCAGGAATATAATTTCATTAATTAACTTGCTTGGGTACTTTTTAAACCTATCGACTTATAAGCTCGTAAATTCTTATTTAAGTGTGTTTGTCGACCCAACCTATAAGTATAAATTATAATTTATAAGTTGATAAGCTGAAAGTCGGCAACGACGTACATTTTGCCAACTTATTTTGACTTTTTTGATTTTTTATTAATTTTAATTTATGACATGTATGTTTAAAGTATTTTTCTAATTTAAAATTAATGAATTAAGATAATTACTTTTAATAATTTTATATTTTTTAATTATTTTAAAAAAATTTACCCAGTTATAAGTAAATTTATCGAAAAATTTATATAACTTATAAATATTTATCTTACTTATCACTTATAAAATACTTATTTAATTTAAGTAATAAATTATTTATTTTAAAATTCTTCAATTAATTTAAATAATAAATTACTTATTTTAAAAAATTTCAAAGCATGAAGAATTAGGTAGAAGTTGTTAATGTCATGATTAAAATCTACTTCCTATTTCCTCGTTACTCGCAACTTGCAAGGCGAAGTCAAGTCCTCGTTACTGTCATGAATGAATGATTGGTTTATAAAACTAAGGATCTGGCCCTTTTGTGCATCATATTTTTCTAAAAACCAATATATAATCGATTTTTTTTGTCAAACTATTTACAACAAATATACAAACAACTGTTAATACACAAAAAGTATTTAATATATGATATAATATTGTGTGTAAAAAAAACCATATAAGATAACGAAGAACTTCAATTCACTACCACAATTATTACTTCTAACTATGATACAATGATTAGAGTGATATGTACCGTCTCGGGCAGTGGCAGAGGCAGCATTATAATCCATGATGGGCCATATAAAAAAAATAGCTCAACAAAAATGATGAGCCATATAAAAAAAATAGCTCAGCAAAAATTATTTGCAGTTTCCCGGATTCGAACTGAGGTTCTCCTGTGAGAAAACCCCTCACCCTACCACTACACTAACTTATAGGATTGGTTATTATATGATAGTAAAAGCTTGTTATAGGAATTTCAGGGTAGGCCATGACAGGTGATTGGTTATTATATGATAGTAAAAGCTTGTTATAGGAATTTCAGGGTAGGCCATGGCAGGTGCTGGGCCTGCTATAGGTCCACCACTGGTCTCGGGTATCATCAACCAGCAACATTGCCACGCATCCTAACATTCAAAAAAAAGAGTTGCAAAATTGAATAATAATCATACGAAATTGAATTGATTAATAAAATTGTAAAACATAGCTACGCAGTATTATTAGTGTATGGGGCCAAGAATTGCATTATATAGGAATAGTTTTATAATCGCATTATTTTCCTTTATAAGTTCTACTGCTAATCCAATTCTTCTCCGTCATAAATACGAACATATATTCTATTTTTAATATATTAATGAAAATTAGAAAAATAAATTAAAAGATTTTAATAAATCAGAATACCTATTCTAGTTATAATATGTTAAAAGATAATTTCAACTCCTATTCTTTATAGATTAGGATACCTTTTTTTTTTTATAAATCCGAACTTCTTTTCTTCATTAATTAGGATACCTCTTCTACTTCCAATATGTTAAGAGATATTTTAATCATTAATATTTAAAATTACAAAATTATTAGAAAAATTAGAAAAATAGATTGAGACGATATTGAAGCGCCACCTAACCTCCCGCGTATCCTCATATAT
>PHNY01122022.1:1245-11955 GCA_003724115.2 Anethum foeniculum | reverse complement strand
CACTGAAGTTGATTTGACCTTGCAGCTGCTTCATTGCTTCAATCCACTGAAATCCTGTGATCTGTAATCTTCAAAATCAAATCCATTTCTGTAACATGAAGTCTTCTGACATCTTATTCTTTATAGAGGCATGATCATAAGAATGAACTTCTTTCTATGACTCTTCAACAGACTTCAAGCTTTACTTCCATGCTTTGATTCTTTGTATTTGTCCTGTATTTGATATTCTGGATTCCTGTGTTTCATAGTTAATATTATATTCCTGATTCATATCCTAAGTTGAGTTATTATCCTTCTATTACATATTACATTACATTTATGCTTTACAAATCATCTAACTCATCTTTGTAAAAAGACTGTTAGAGAGCCCGACCAAATGGCATGCAAGTATAATGAGGCACAAACTGAAGATCTCTATTCTTTTTTAGACAAGTTTGATTGCATTCCCTGCAACATAAAAGTCATGACTGGCTGTCATAAGTTAAGAAAAGATCTAAAGGAAATCAATCTTGGAGTTGAAGTGAAAAATGAGAATCTAAATCAACCTAAGAAAAAAGTTTCCTTAGATAAATCAAACTCTAATCCTGGTAGTTCTGCAAAGAAGAAGAATATGCCCAACTCTGCTTGGGCAGCTAAAAGCATCTGATAATCATTGTGTGCAGGGCAAGAAGAAGGTCATGTGGGTCATTGACTGTGGCTGTTCCAGACACATGACAGGTGATAAAGCCCTGCTATCACAATTTAAGGAGAAAGCTAGCCCTTTGGTGACCTTTGGAGACAACAACAAGGGATTCACATTGGGATATGGCAATTTGGTTTGTAGAAATGTTGTCATTCAAGATGTAGCACTGGTTGGAGGACTTGAGTACAATCTTCTAAGTGTCAGTCAATTCACAGACAGAGGATTCAAAGTGGATTTTGACAAAGAAGATTGCTCTAACTCAAGAAGGAAAACTCAGCAAACAAGGATAAGATGTGTTGTTTCTACACAGAAGCATCAAATGACCAATGTTGGCACAAAAAGCTCTATCACTTAAACTTTAAAGCAATTAATTCTCTAGTTAAGAGAGAACTGGTGAGAGACATGCCTGCATTGGATTTTGTTCAAGAAGGGGTATGTGATGCATGTCCGAAAGGGAAAATGAAAAGATCAAGTCACAAAAGCAAAACTGTAACCTCCATCAATGCTCTACTACAACTGATTCACATGGACTTGTTTGGTCCTGTAAATGTCATGTCCATTTCAAAGAAAAGATATGTACTGGTGATGGTGGATGACTACTCAAGATGTACATGGGTGGAATTTATGCATTCCAAAGATGAAACTCCACACATCATCATTGAACACATAAAGAAGATTGAGAATCAGGATGAAGATCACAACTCTGTGAAAATATTGAGAAGTGATAATGGAACGGAGTTCAGAAATGTTATTCTGAACAGCTTTTGTAAAGACAAAGGCATCATTCAAGAGTTCTCTGCTCCAAGAACTCCTCAACAAAATGGAGTAGTTGAAAGGAAAAATAGAACTCTAGTTGAAGCTGCAAGGACAATGTTGCAGGATGTCAAGCTGCCAACAAGCTTTTATGAAGAAGCTGTTAACACAACATGTTATACTCAAAATAGATATCTGATAAACAAAAGTGTTAGCAAGTCACCTTACTCAATCATGTCTGGAAAGAAGCTTACAGTTAAACATCTTCATGTGTTTGGAAGCAAATGCTTTGTGTTAAATGACAACTCAGAATATGTTGGCAAATTTGATTCTAAAGTATTTGAAGCTATCTTTATTGGCTACTCATCGGAAAGGACTGCCTACAAGGTCTATGTATTAGAGCAAAAGAAAATTATGGATAGTACAGATGTGACCTTTGATGATGATAAATACCCTGGTTTGGACTGCATTGATGAAAGTGAAGCTGAACCCTTGAAGTTTGAAAATCTCAATCTTGACAGTGATGATGAAAGGAATGCAAATGATGGAAGAGAGGAAGCTAGTGATCCAATCAGTTCTGTAATTGAAGATCCGCTTCTAATCAGAAACTCAGCTGAATTTGATAGCACAAACTCAGGGGGAGAGGGAGGTGATAGTTCTGCAAGTCATGCCATGAATGAAGAGAATGATGACACTTCTAGTCAACAAAATCATCACACTAGGAAATGGGACAGAAGCCATACCAGAGACACTGTTATTGGTGACCCAAATGCTGGTGTGAGGACTAAAAGTGCCACTGCAAATGAATTTCTATATGGTTGTTTTCTATCTTAAATTGCGCCAAAGAAAACTGAGGAAGCCCTTCTTGATCGTGATTAGATAACTGCAATGCAATAGGAGCTAAATCAGTTTGAAAGAAATAAAGTATGGGAGTTGGTTCCGCACCAAGAAACAGAAGTATTATTGGAACAAAGTGGGTGTATAGGAACAAAATGGATGAAAATGGAATTGTAACAAGAAACAAAGCAAGGCTGGTTGCTAAAGGCTACTCACAAGAGGAAGGAATTGACTATGATGAAACTTTTGCTCCAGTTACAAGACTTGAAGCAATAAGAATATTACTTGCATTTGCTGCACACTCAAACTTTAAAGAGTATCAAATGGATGTAAAAAGTGCTTTCCTTAATGGTGAACTAGAAGAGGAAGTCTATTTGCAACAATTCCCTGGCTTTGAACATCCAGAATTTCCAGACTTTGTTTATAGACTCTTAAAGGCTCTATATGTATTAAAACAAGCACCTAGAGCATGGTATGATACTATGTCAGAATTTCTGATCAAGAATGGATTCACTAGAGGAACAACTGATAAAACTCTCTTTTTCAAGCAACATGGTGATGACATCATCCTAGTTCAAATCTATGTGGATTATATTATTTTTGGATCTACTAATGAAAAACTTTGTCAAAGATTCTCAAAACTCATGTAAAGTGAATATGAGATGAGCATGATGGGAGAATTAAGCTATTTTCTTGGACTTCAAGTCAGTCAAAGAAAAGATGGAATTTTCATCTGTCAAACTAAGATATCAGAGATCTTCTAAAGAATTTTGGAATAATGGATTGTTCTCTTGCATCAACTCCTATGTCTACAGCTACTAAGTTGGATGAAGATAAGAAAGGAAAAAGTGTAGACATTACAAGCTACAAGGGAATGATTGGCTATGTGCTATACTTGACAGCTAGTAAACCAGACATCATGTTTGCTAATATTTGTGTGCTAGATTTCAAGCAAATCCAAAAGAATCACACTTGATGGCTTTCAAGAGAATTTTTAGATATTTGAAGGGTACCCCAAACTTGGGATTATGGTATCCTAAGGGAACTGGTTTTGAAGCTGTTGGTTACACAGATGCAGGTTTTGCTGGATGCAGGGTTGACAGAAAGAGTACGAGTGGAAGATATCAATTTTTTGGTCAAAGACTTGTATCTTGGTATAGTAAGAAACAACAGTCAGTGTCAACTTCCATAGCTGAAGCTGAATACATAGCTGCTGGGATTTGTGGTGCTCAAGTGCTTTAGATCAGAAATCAACTAATGGATTATGGACTAGTGTTGCAAAACATTCCCATCATGTGTGACAACACTAATGTAATATCCGTTGTTGCTAATCCTGTTAATCATTCTAGAGCAAAGCATATTGATGTAAGGTATCATTTCATAAGGGACCATGCTGCAAATGGTACCATTAAACTCAACTATGTTCCAACAAAGAAACAGTCAGCTGATATTTTCACTAAACCTTTAGATGAAGGAACATTACAAGATTGGTAAGTGAAATTGGAATGTTAAATTCTTCATCTTAAGGCAAGAACTCAGCTAATATATTGCAGGAGCTTAATTCTTAGTTGGTCAAAATTAATTTGATTCAAATAAGAATTTACTGAGATATGATTTATAAATATTTCATATTTATGCTGTATATTTATTTATCTAAATAAAATAAACTTGGAATTTCTCTAATTCTAAGAAATTGTCCAAGTATTAATTTTATGTAATCAATATGTGAAATTGATACAAGGCAATATTATTTTGCACCAAAGGTATATCGCAAACTGAGTTCTCGACAAGTCTTAATTGAGTTCTCGATAAGTCATATCGAGATCTCGATATAATTTCGTGAATGGAGTTCTCGACACAGCAGTTGCACCTGTCGATAACTTAGAATGAAGTAATTTATTTTAATAAATCATTTCATCAAATATACCTTTGATATAAATAAATTTTAATCTTATATTGTAATTTCACAATATAAATTGAAATTTAAGGGTTTATTGGCATAATTGAGTATCTACTCAACATGTCGACATGTCATGTTAATAGTTCTCGATTAGAGTTCTCTAGATGGCATCTCGACATGAGTTCTCGATATGATATTTCATACTTCACGATACATAGTTTTAAACTATGCGATATAACCCATTTTTGAAGTATGCAATTTAGTTCAGATTTTCACTTGATCTAATCTTTCAATATTAATTGAAGTCAAATTATTCTAAATGCATATTGTGAGATATCAAATTACTAATCAATAGTAATTTTGATAAATCATCATTTATTAATTAATTGTGTAGGACATCTCGAGAACTCGAATGAATTTGTGAGTTCTCGATATAGATCATTTATTGAACTAGTTCACGACATGATAAATATTGAGTAATTAATAATTCGTGTTGTCGAGGTTATGTCTTAAACAATTAATAAACATAAATTATTATTATGAGTAATCATAATTTAATTTGTAAGCTGCAAGAGTTTGCTAGAAGAATAATTTTGAACTTCTCGACATGACATTGTTGTAAGTACACAACATGGTTTCTTAAAATCTTGTAAGATATGGAATTTTGGTTTGCTAAATCCAAATTTCTTTATTTTGTTTCAAATCTGTCAAAAAGTACAAAATGGTTTGTTAATCCAATCTTTTCTTAGAGCAAATTCTTGATTTATTCGAGACTCGCTTTTATGTCATATTTTTGTTCTTGAATAAATAATCAGTGAGTTACATTGTGTAGCTTTGCTTTTAACTCTCTATCTTTCAGACTATAAGATATAATTCTCTAACAAAATTAAGAAAAGTTGGAGAAGCTTTTGCAGGGTTGAAAACATTGCAAAATCTGGAGAGATGAAACGTGGCGTATTTGTGAAGGAATCTCTCTGAGATTGGTTGAATAACAATCAAAATCTTATGCTCAGATAAGTTATCTTTTACAAAACACTACTACATAGGTGCAATGATGGTGTTTGGATTATGTGAGATTACTTGTCTTGATTAATGTGACTATCAGCTATATGTGCATATTGCATAAGAGTGTATTCTAGATTTGTGAGCATTAATCTTTACATGTAATGGTTTTTATTATTTTAAGAGATAAAAGTTGATTATTTTCTTTGGGCTATTGATTATTGGCGCTTTTCAATAAAATCAATTTCTTTTAATCAATATTCACTGGTGTCTCTTAATCTTCCTCACACTCTCCTATATATAAAACCGTTCATTCACAACTCATCTATTCTAAGCTATCAAAGAACATCTTCAACCCTTCAAACTTCAGAACTCTAAATAGTTATCAAGTTCAACTATCGCACACATCAAGTCCGTATTGATGGTGTAGTTTACCATGTCACTGAGATTCCACTCGACATAAGGAGAACCATTCCTTACGAGATGGGTCTTGAGGTCACCTTTCTTACGATATCCTACTTCATCCATCGCGAAGAAAGAAGACAGAAGCTGATGAAGCAAGAAAGGATAATCAGGTTGGCCATCCTGTTTGATGCAAATAAGAGGGAGGAGGCGGGGAAGAAGAAGAAGAATACTGTTAGGTCCCAAAGTATTATAGAAGGGGGGGGGGGTAGAATACAACACTCATAAATAATTCGATTTCTTTTTGAGTTCTTCGTTGAGTTAAGGAATTGAATCAAACACAAACAAGTTCGAGAAATATATCATTTTATTAATATAAACCTTGAGTTTGCTACACTCTAATCAAGTTTGATTAGCTACAATAAATTCGATAGCATAACAATACAATTACAAGCTTCTGAAAAAGATACAACTTTAATGGAGCTCTCGTAAAATGTAGTTAGCAGCTGAAGAAGATGAATGAATGAAATGAATTCATTCTGCTGGTTTTGTGTAGGCTTGAGTTTCACTTTACACGTGGCAAAACCAAGTCCACATGTAGTGCTTCACAATGCCTTGCAGTTGTTAAGTTCTTGGAGGCGACAAGTCTTATGTCCTTGAACTTTAAGAGGCGACATAAGTCATAGGCTTATCCAAGAGGTGACTTGAACCTCCCTTGTTACTTCCAAGAGGTGACATGAATCAAGAGGCGACAAGTCTTGTGTACTTGAACTTTAAGAGGCGACATAAGTCATAGGCCTTATCCAAGAGGTGACTTGAACCTCCCTTGTTACTTCCAAGAGGTGACAAGAGTAAAAGGATGAGCCTATAAGGCGACAATGACTTGTCCTTGAAGCCAAGAGGCGACAAGGACTTGTTCTTGAAGCCAAGAGGCGACAAGGGCTTCACCTTGAAGCCAAGAGGCGACAGGGACCTTCCTTGAAGCCATTTTGACTTAGAAACTTTTCTAACAATATTTATCTCTTGAATCTTTTTCTGAGTCACTACTTCAAGCTTCCTGTCTTCAACTTATTTCTTCTGATAGATCACTATTCTCATTTCATGAAGTGTTGACACCTAGTGCATTGGTCTGGTTCACAGATGACTAACACAGAAAATCAAATATCAATCTCTTTGTAGACCTTAAGTTGATTTGCCCTTAAGCTGCTTCATTGCTTCATTCCACTGAAATCCCGTGACCTGTAATACTTTGAATCAAATCCATTTCTCTGTAACATGGAGTCTTCTGGCATTTTATTCTTCATAGAGGCATGAACATTTGAATGAACTTCTTTCCATGATTCTTCAACAGACTTCAAGCTTCAATTTCATGTTTTGATTCTTTGTATTTATCCTGCAGTTGATCTTCTGGATTTATATGCTTCATAATTAATATTATGTTCCTGATTCTTATCCTAAGTTGAGTTATGATCCTTCTATTACATGTTACATTACATTTATGCTTTACAAATACTCCTTAGAATAGGACTTTCTTTTATTTCTTCTTATAATAAAATTATTAATGATTAATAAAAATCCTTTCTTTGTTTCTTCAGTATTTAATGGATTATGTTGCATTATGTGATTCTATCTGTGACATGAACTGTTCAATAGCAATCAACTCTTGTCTTAAGTGAACTTGAATTCAATCATCAGTATTAATAACTAATGTTATAAATGAGAAATCTTGAATGCTATGTTTGATTAAACTCTGTTATCTAATTAATCATTCTTGTTTCTAATTGCCATAAACATAAATGCTTAACTGATTTGTCATGTAACCATGTTTAAACATAAGTTAAAGGAAACACTTAAAATGGATACTTCTGTTAAGTTTAAGTAATTAGTCATGCCATGATTAAATGTACTTAATCTCGAACTAAACTATGATGCTTAATTAACTAAATTGTTTAGACTGTCCTTCAAACTGAGCAGGTGTGAAAACAGGTCAAATATCAGTGATTTGCAGTCAATAACTTAAATTCTAATGTTTATGTTGTCAAGTTAACTAATGAGAATTAATGATTAATCAAAACTTTCACTTATTGCATACATTATTTAAGAGAACATTTTGATAAAATCATTAAGTTTCATTAGTTCATAGATCAAGTTTTTAATTTGAGAAAGGAAGTGTTATTGTGTTACCTTCGTAACTAATAACAGTTTCTTAAACCTTGTGGTTCTCAAAAGATATGTGACTTGACCTTGGATGGTTGAAGGTACCCTACAAGTCACTAACCCATCTTTGTTATTGTTCTTGAACCATGAATGTGTTACCAGACAAAGGAATTTTGAACCAGAAAAACATAGCCAATGAGAGGAGTGAAACAAATGAGACTCTCTCTGCATTACAAATCTTATCCAATCCTTTGTGAGAGGAGCATTGATTGTCTATCAAAAGACAACAATGCAACAAACCTTTCTTATTTAAAGTTCATGAACTCACTTCATGATCTTCAAAAAGAAGTGAGCAGAGGTGCCTCATATGAGAGAGAGAGAGAGAGAGAGAGAG
The DNA here is from genome assembly GCA_003724115.2 of Anethum foeniculum. Lineage (NCBI taxonomy): Eukaryota > Viridiplantae > Streptophyta > Magnoliopsida > Apiales > Apiaceae > Anethum > Anethum foeniculum. Next base: position 3,828 of record PHNY01122022.1, on the reverse strand, counting down.
AAAGAGAGAATACATCACTTAAAACTTCTTCTACTTTCAGAAGCGGTTGCCAAAAATCAAGCATCTAAACTTACCCCTCTTACTATCTTTGAAATTCTTTGAGATCAAGGAGTTGAACTTGTTGGACTTCTTGTGTTTAAATTGGCAATAAATCTTTCTATTGTTAGGCCAACTTAATCATGTAACATAATGCTTGCATTGTGATTACTAACTCAGAACCCTCTTTCAGGTTTGACTAGAGACTATATGCTGAGGTAATACTTGATGATGTCAATTCAAACTCATGGGATTCATCACTGTTTAGTGAAGATCATAAGATCATCAGCACATTGTAGGTGCAAGTAGCTCTGCAATGACTACATGGAATGCAACTTCTGAGGGGGAACCATTCAAATCCACTCCAATTCAAATGGAGGTTTAGTTTTAAACTAGACAACATTCCCTCAGAACTACTGTCTTAGACTCTAGGACAGTAAGTTAAACTGTTTTGATTTATCAAAACAGGAAATCCACATTTGTGGTGGTCCCTTCCAAAGGGAACAAGAGTTTGGAAGATACATTCAAATCTCCTCTAGTGTATTAGAGCTTCATGCAAGTGAAGAACACATCCACATAACCACAAGAGGATTTTCAAAATTTTGTCTATCCCTAAACTCTTGTGAGTAAAACTGTTCTTAAGGAACAGGAGGTATCACTTGGTGAACCTATCTTGAAATTCTCTTACCTTTTAAGAGAGTTGCTAAGATCCAATTCTGTACATAGTAAATCTATATCCTTCTCAAACAGCATTTGATATTCAACTCCTCTTTCAGTTGAATGAACTTTACATCAAGTGACACAGTGCTTGTCTCTGTGCTCACCTCCCGGAAACCTCATTTAGTTGATCAGGAGTTACATGTTGGGGTAAACTCTGATGACATCAACAAAAACATTGTGGATTCACCAGTTTTTACTGGAGACACTGTGATTGTTCTCATATATCTTCACTCATCATTTATAATGTCTTGGAGATTTTGCCAGAAATGGTAAATGAGACTACTGATAGAACTTTTCAGAAACAATATCAGTAGATCTCATAGCTATTCAAAGGCTGGACTTAAATGTCATGTGACACATCATTTCATATCTGAGGGAAGCACAAGAACCTTTAATAAACATGGATGAAGCAGCTTCACAAGCTTCATGTCACTCAAGGATCATCAAATTCATCATTGATCTAGACAAAGTCCTTGCATCTGATAGCTCTTCACACTCTGAAGCTAGATGCCTCTCCTGATTCCTCTAGAAGATCTCTTTTGGTTGCAAGCAGAAGCTTCTTTATACCTTAATCTCTGAAGGCACATGGCGATAGTACTAGTTGTCTTATATGCTATCAGCCTCTAACAAGCCTAAGGGGGAGAATATGCCTAAGGAGGAGAAAAAGCATGCCTAAGGGATAGAGGGGGAGAGAATATGCACAAGGAGAAGAGAAGTTATCAGGGGATAGAGAAGAAATCAGCATACCTAAGGGGAAGAGAAGTTATCAGATGCACTTTTGTGTTACTTACAACTTGTATCTTTCAGCTTGGGATTAGTCTTGTTATCAGGCATGAATTTGTGACAAGCAATCTTCTCACAAATTGGGGGAGATTATTGTGCAAGGCATGCTTACTACAACTATAACAAGACTAAGTCACTTTGATAATCCCAAGAATCAGTTGACTTGTAATGATTTAGTATTTTGCATTTGTATTTCTTGAGTCTGTAAAATTGAATAGAAGACTAGACTGGGATATTTTTCTCTGGACAGCCATCAAGCTAAGGAATAAAACTCTGGAAGAAAATCATGTCTGATCATGCCTCAGAATGAAGATAAAGCTTGGAGGAGAATAATGTTGTAGATTGAAAAATGTTCTAAGTCAGATGTCGACATGTCACAAATCGAGTTATACCGAGAACTACTTAAGCTTATGGAGAAGTCTATCGAGAAGGCAAGCTTATAGAGAAGTCTATCGAGAAGGCAAGCTTACGGAGAAGTCTATCGAGAAGAGAACCTTACGGAGAAGTCTGTCGTGAAGGAAGCCTCCAGAGAAGTCGGTAGCGAAGTAAGCCTATAGAGAAGTCTGTCGTCTATCGAGAAGGCAAGCCTATAGAGAAGTTTGTCGCGAAGTCATTCTACGGAAAAGTCTATCGCGTAGTCGGTGTATAGAGATATCTATCGAGATGTCAACTTGCAGAGATATCTATCATGAAGTCAAGGCTATAGAGAAGGCCATCGCGATAAAAGCTACAAAAATCAATATCGACAAGTTACATCTCTACAAGTGAATATTATCAAGTCTCTATCATGACAAGGACATCTCTACAAGTGTTCAGTACTTAAAAGATTTCTATCACAGTTCCATCTGCAGAATACAAAGATAATGAAGATTCAAATCTATAGTCAGCAAACCGTTTTATCAATAAAATGGAAAGTCTATAAATGCAGCTTGAAGAGTGCAAGATCAAAGGACGAAATTTGTAATATCCGGGAAAATTATGTGACCTTAATTACGTGATTAGTAAATAAATAAATGTTTTTATTTTAATTTGATGCATTTTCAC
>PHNY01121996.1:906-13563 GCA_003724115.2 Anethum foeniculum | reverse complement strand
TTCAATTTATTTTAATTACATAATTTAATAGCATTTATTTATTATATATTCTCATCAGATTCAATTCTTTACGATTATTAATTTAATTTGATACTAATATTTTAATTTCGATTCGTATTTCACACGGATATGAGGTTTAATTCTCTACAAATACTAATTTAATATTTTTAATCTCGGACCCGTGCCTCGCACGGGTTACCAACTAATATATATATATGTATATATATATATATATATAATTTTATGGTATATATTTACCATTTGTACTTCTACATGAAATTTATTCATTAAAATATAAAATAGAGCCTAAATGCAACGATTGTAAATAAATTATTTTCATTCCTGTACTTTACCGACACCCTTCGCAAACTTGCTATCTTGAGATTATGTGACATTTTTATTTTTCACCTTTATGTCTCGTATACTCCCTCCCTTCGGGAACATGAACTTTAAACGTGGACGGATCAAAGGAGATACGTACGGGGTGACAATGATCTTCCAAAATCGTTCAAATCCCCATAATCTTATACAGTATAGTTCTTGTCCCTATCTTGTTTCGTATATATCCGTTTCCAAAATTATTATATGTTTCGTATTCTTGAAAAAAATTCTAGTTCCATCCTTGACCAAAAATATAGCAGTTCGATTGCTATTGCTGCAAAATTAACATCATTTCATTATACCTAATAGCAAGTAATTTTATAATTAGGAAAATGTTACATGAGAGAGTAAAATTGTTTAAAGAACAATCAAAATATTGTTTTCGTAGACAAAAAACATGCAACTTTAATACAACTTGCTCCACAAATAACATTTGTCGATTAGGTTTTAACCTTTACAAAAATATATATATAACTCATTAGTTCTTAAACTCTACTTATGAAGACTTTGGTTTGAATTAGTTGGCTGTCAAATGTGGAGCACATGAAAATGCAGGTGTAGGGCATGCATGGGTTAGGTTTATAAAAAATGCAGCATTTTAAATGTTACTTTAACACCTTTTCTTCTATTCCACTAATATTTTTTAAACAGAAAAGTACTTAACTTTATACTCCTATTTAATAATAATACAAGTCATATTCTCAGCTTGTAATCAAGCTAGCTAATTAACACTTTCTGATTTGCTCCCGACATAAATCGCACAAATGCTAGCTAGCCACATATTAGTAATTGTTCATAACGACAGAGCACACATATATACATACAACATGAATGTATTCCGAATAGGAACTGTTGTTGCAGCTTCATAGTTCATTCGGTTCAATTTCAGGGAAACTAATGGATCTCTTCCACTGGCAAGAATCCTACTCGTTTCTGCAACAAAAAGTAAACACATTTTATTAATTTACACAGTTCGAGGATTCGAGTCTTGTGAAGATAAATGTATGCATGAATATTCAAAGCTCTAGTAAATGACGAAAAAAATAAAATAAATTAGAGGCAGACTTCTTTCAATGGAGGACACAGGTTAGAGGTATAATGGTTAGATTCCACAAATTAACAGTTAGAATTTGACAAGTTCAACATATAGTCTCGCTGAACAGAATACAAGAAGAATAATAGTTAATAGTTTAGAAGGGTTCTAATCAACAAAGTCAATAATTTAAATATGTATTAGGAAAATCCATTGCCTTCATAGATGTGCTTAATCATCCGCCTCCACTAATCTAGCACTAATATAGCACGATCTCTCAATAGTTCATTAGCAGAACTCATTAGGAATATTTCATATAATCAAACATATAATGAAATGTGCATTCCAAAAAGTTCAATAAGTAAGGAAACTGTTTTTCTTTTTAAGTTGAATGAACAAGAACTTATAACTCGACTAGACTCGATCATTCAACCTCTTGTTACCAACAAAACAGGGATAGATGGACGTGCATAAGGTTACAAAAACACAAAAAGATGTTATGTATTAAATAAAACATACCTTGCGCGGCTTGCCGGCCTGGCTAACTGTACCATCACCACCTTCCTTCCAATGCACTCGCCTTTCCACCAACGAATCCTGATCAGGAGCCGTGTCACCTTTATTCGAACCTAAACAAAGCTGCATTATCTTCTCGGCCGTCTCAGCCTCTGACTTGCTTTCGTTCATCAACCTTTGCACCTCTGCCTTGGGCAATCTCATTTTCAACCTAACCGGCTGATCATTTTCCATGTCTCCTACTGGTTTCTCCTGGCCAATGCTGCTCTTTGGTTGCATCAACGTAAGATCCGAAACCGATCTTCTGGCTAGCTTCAGGCTCTCTAGTCTGTCTTTAGCGCTCATGTTAATACCAGACCGCACTTTTCTCGTGGCTCTTTCTTCCGCAACTTTTGGCAATTCTACTAAAAAATATAGTCTTTTGGGCTTAAGTTCCTGACAAAGTCCTAATGGTTTTGCTCGAATTCCGAAATGCTTAACAGCCTCGGAATCTAACAAAACGTACCCCGGGTAGTCCTTGGTGACTGCACCGGCTTGAATCGGAGTTTTGAACTTGATTGTCTCGCCATTAATTTTCATAATCTTGGTTGTCTTTTTTCCACCTAAACTGTTACCCATCTCGTTCAAACTCGGTTCAAAAGGTTAATTTTTTGTGCATGTCTGAAGTGAACACAATATAAGGTTTTTCTAGCTAGGAAATATATAAGATTAGTACACAGAGGTAGAATATGTTGGCATGCAGTGGGTGGTGATAGTTAAGGATTGTCCTTGAGGGTAGTGACATTGAAAACATGTTTCGGGCTAACTCTTGGGGTCAAACAAGGCAGGCATGGTACAAAGAAAACATGCGAGTGAGAGCTCTCGCTCGTTTTTTATTGGTTTTTTTTTATGATTTATCAGGCATAACTTTTTATTTAAATAAATAAACAAGTATATGTTAAAAAAGTCAAATGAAAATGTAATATTGAATGGAGTTATGCTATTTGCCAACATCGTAGTCCAATCTTGTCGAAAATAAATAAGTATCAAGATGAATTACTATCGTTACGTTTTTGATTATTCTAAAAAAAATCGTATAATTAGGTTTAAATGTTTACGCATTCATGTCGCGAAAGCCTAAGATCCGAGAGCTACGTTGTAAAGTGTAATGTTGCATATAGATGGTTATGATTTGAAGTGATGCAAAGCTGGCGCGGGAGGAAGAAGAGAGATGATTAGGTGATGATGCACATGAAATGTTTTTTTGGCCAATTAATCTTCACTGAAAATGACTTGGATACGAAAACTGTAATGTGAACTGAAGAAGTTTTTGTACATTCCATTTTATCATTTGACTTGTGGCTGATTTTCAAATGATTAAAGTTCGTTGTAATTAGAAATTTGAAAGTAATCACGAAGAAATCATCATATTTTAAAAAAACATTACAGGGTGACTGCTAATACATAAGTATCTCTAAAAATAAACTAAACATGTAGACTTGTTTGACCTTTTAGCTCATCAAACTGGAAATAGTTCAAGTATCACGAATCAAGAGCAATGTAACCTGCTTAGGTCCCATCTTATCACGTTTTCCGCTCTTCAATCGTGCAAATTACATATTTTTAATTGACGCCGGCCAGAATTTGACAAGAAAACAGTGACAAAATATGTGGAAATACATGAATAAAAAGAATCTTGTTGTTGCCAGCCTGCGTCCTGATTTTCTGTGCGCAGCCTCAGATAGGAAGGATAAGTGGTGCTGATATGAATTTCATCTCGAATTTAGTTTAGCGGATATATTGCTTAATATGAGTTTCGTCTCGATTTTAGTTTAGCGGAAATTTTTCTTGCTCTTGGTAAAAGTTAAGTGTTTATTTGGGGAGACATCTGTCTACAAGCATTTAACTTTCTGCAGTTGATCGTGGCTAAGAAAACATAAGAAACCCAAATGCACAGATTAACTGAAAGTCTGAAACCAGATGAAATATATGAGATATACATGTCACCCAGCGAGCAAGGAATTTGGAGAATATCTCCTGAAAATTTTCTAGAAGATACAGGGTATGCTTAATAACCATTTAAACCTTAAGATTTGCGTTAATATACCCATCAGTCTCTGTGGTTCAAAACCGTTTTTTTTGTCCTTCAAGTACTGAAAATATATCTTTTTATCCTTGGACCGGGAAAAAAACGGTGTAAATTGACCGGTCCAAGGATAAAAAGATACATTTTAAGTATTTTAGGGGAAAAATGTACTGTTTTTACCTACAGAGGCCGGTGAGTATATTGGTGTAAATCTTAAGACTTAAAACAGTATTATATTTTGGATATGTTTTAGTCGGCATTAAAAACTGAAAATTTTGAGAAGCTAAACATAGGTATTGAAAGCTGGAAGACACAGTGGATGCAAATACATGAATACAAATCTGCTTTTAGTTTTTGACAGTAGGATTTCACAAGAAATGATATTTCCCCGTGTATAATTTCCTCAATTTCATGTGCGTAAAACGACAGAGCAGAGCAGTCTAGTCCGGCAACATATGGTGTTTTAGTTGCACCTTATGTTTTAAGAGTACAATACATAAGGGCTTCTTTGGACACAATGGAGACAACTGTCAAAACTCAAAAGCATATTCTTGTTTCAAAGTACAAAAAACTGCCTTGTTGGTCCCAAACTTTCATCCTCTTGCTACAGCTGACACAAAGATTGTATCTGAAATTTGTTTCTAGCAAACTGAAAACACTATATTAAATAAATATATGCACTCATAAAATTATGATTTAGAACTACTTTGGTAAGAATACCATTGGTCTTTTTTCTCATGCTCTGGTCGCAACATACTTTCAACACGCAATGATACCGAGAAACAGAACAAATAGTTGAAAAATCGTGTAAATTCGTTATCAGGATTTTTCTAAACAAAAAATTAATGAATTATCTGGTACCACTCATCCTGTTAAAGCTGTTTCGCTCGTAGATGCTCTAACAATGAAGTAGCTTTTCGCTTGGCCCTCTCGGTGCCACTCTTCACAAGCTCTGTCAGTGGTATAACCGCACCAAGCCTACTTATGCACGAAAGATTCCCATTATCTCTCTTGCACAAAGAAAGTAGAATGGCTGCTGCATGCTCTTTGTTTCGAGGAAGACCTGTTCTCAAAAGATCTATCAGTGCAGGTATGGTACTAGCTTGTACAATGGCAGCCTTAGCCTCTTGGTGACTAGCAAGAACAGACAGTATAGTCAATGCCTCGTCAACCATGCAACTGCTTGTATCTGTAAGCATTTTGAGCAATGCGGCAATAATCCCAGCCCTGACAGCCCTACCCTTGTTTCCTTGATAAATACACAAATTAAACAAGGCTGCTGCAGCATCTTTCTTCCCTCTTGAGCTTCCATTTTGGAACAATTGCACCAAAGCAGGTATTGCACCAGATGCACCAATAATGATTTTGTTCTCGTCAGCGAGAGACAAACTAAAAAGGGTTGCTGCCGCATTTTCTTTTGTTTCCATGCTTCCAGATCTGAGGACTTGGACGATAGAAGGAATGGCACCAGCAAGCATTATGAGTCCTTTATTGTGTTCATATATAGAAAGGTTGAGGATAGAAGTGATTGAATTATTTTGAGTTATGCCATCATCAGATGTCAGTAAACTGACAAGAATTGGTATAGCTCCTGCTTCTCCAATTAGTATCCTGTTCTCTGTGTTTCTTTTGGAAAGTGATCGAATTTCACTCACTGCTGCCCTACGCTCCTCAATTGATCGACTAGAGAGCATACGAACAAGCGATTCAATAGCTGCTATCTCTCTGCTAACATCACTGAACGTTCCATCACTTCTTTTTACTTTCCCACTTGTTAGTACTGTTGGCTGCTCAACATTGTGTGTTACGCACCACTGAGTAATAAGACTTCTTAACACATAGTTTGGGGTTAGAGTGAGATTTTGAAGTGTCTGTTGAGTTTTTGGACACTTTGTGTTGCCACAATCTATCCACCTTTGTATGTAGGATCTCTCATATGTCTGGACAAATTAGAGGAACACAGAAATTAGAAAAGAATTGCTTGTTTGATTGTTTTGTCAAAAAACTATGGACTGAAAGATAAGGAACACATTTATGAGATTTAGAGTTATGATGTTAATTTTACCTGTCCTGTGGCCACGATAACAGGGTCTCTCATCACTTCGTGAGAAATGGGACATAAAAAATCATCAGGAATCACAGGAGAACTTGTTTTGTTATTCTCCTCTGAGTTTTCACTCTGAGTAACATCAACATTGTTTGATAAACAGCTACCAGAGGATGCAGAGGAGCTTCCCCTCCTTTCTAACCTTTGAATCATCTGATCTGATCCATAATCCTTTGAAGAATTAGTTGTTGAAACAATTTCCACCTTTTCCGAACCTCCATGCTCAATGCTACCTGTACTCTCCACGTGTAAGCTCCCAATCAATCTGCTCCCTGGCTGCAACGTATCAAGCTCTTTATCCAGTGGCTGTGACAAAGCACGAGACAATCTACTAGAAGTTAGTGAACCACCATATCTCTCTGTTGCTCTTCTTAACTGTCCTCTTACCAAATCAACCTGAAAAAGAAAGAAAGAAAAGGATAGTATCACTAACAAGCTCAAGCAACATATTAGTAACAGAAAGCATTAAGCCTTTTCTCCGACAAGTCCATATAAGCTATTTGTACCTGTTCCCTTACTTCCTCCGAGATCTCTAATTGATCATATGGAAAGTTTCTCAAGGCTCTCTCAAGTTTCCATGTCAGACACTGAAACTGAAAGGCAATCTTCTTGGCAGCTCCTTCCTAACATCAGAAACCAGAAACTTATTAGAGAATAAAACAAGGATATCTCATGGGCAGACATGAATATGAAGAGAATAAGCGACCAAAATCATTTCCTATTTGTCAATTTATAATTCTTTACACCGTAAGCCCGAGTTTCAAACAAAAGTACTGCAACAAAAATCGAAGTCCGAGCAACATAACATGCAACTAACATCTCAATAGAATATCTATAAGCAATCTAAAACCATCATAATCTACCACAATCTCTTCTTTTAGACTTCAAAATCTTAGAAAAGAACTAGTAATAAATCATGGCCAGACTGTCTTCCCCTCTTTCTAGTGTTAATTAAATCAACAAACTTAAACTTAAACAAATGAAGAAGATAATCCGAGAGAAGGGGAAAAAAAATCAGCAATCAGATCACGCATAAAAACAAAAAGCACTTATCCAAAAATTCAGACTTTAGACCAGAATCACTCGAGCCCCTTTAAAATTCATCTATTACATCAGTAGAACTATACACACTTAAATTCATAATATAAATACATCAATCATATATGCAATTTAATAGCACAACGACATTTCTAAAAGTAAAATCTTGTCACAAAACAAAAACAGCCCATTTACTAATTGAGCCTCCTATAAATACACATAAAACGGGTGAGAACACATTTGGCACAACGAAAAATACTGCCTATAATTATAAAACATGTATAAATATAAAAAAAAAAGTTGTAGAGCAATGAAAACCATACAGGGGAGATCTTGGGATCAAACTCATCAGCATCAAAAACCAATCTTTTAGAAGCTTTAATCACCACCATAAGATCAGACAAACAAGATGAATGAGATTGATCCAATGGCCTCAAATCACCCTTGAAATCTCGAACTTCTTCAAGTAAATGAGAAAGCAGAGCAATTCTCCGGCCCAAATCTGAACAGTCTTTCTTAAATGGGCCTCCGAACCCATTACTGGAAACCCGATTTATATCTTGAATTAGACTCAGTAGTGACTGTACGGCGCCGGAGATGACGGTGGCGTCTCCACCGGCCATTGTGGATGTAAGAAAACTAGGATGGAGTTTGGAGGGTACAGACAATAAGTGAGTTGGTGTTATTCATGAACGAGGATTCCATTTTATCCGATTAAAAACGGACACATGGAGAGTGTCCAAATGTTTTTTTTTTTTTTTTTTTATGTTAGTTAATTTATTTATTTATTTTATTGCACAACTTTTTAAGAATTACATGCCAATAAATATGATTTATATGAATTTTTTAAAATTAATCAACTTTATATATCTGAGAAACAAGTATTTATTCTCACAAATTTTGAATCAAATAATATATAATATCAACTCAGTGTACGAAAATATATATAAAAAAATAGTAGTCGAACCTTAACTAAAGTTATTTTTTTTTAGAAACATATTAAACAAAATTTGGTTTGAAATTCACTTTCGATTGCTCCTGAGTGTATTTCCACTTTTGAAAAGTTTTTAGAGGAACAATAAAATTTTAATTTAATTGGAGAAAAGCATTTATATAATTTTTTAAAATTAATGTATTTTAATTCAAGAATGAGGAATAAGAATACCACTCTCAAGCACAAAAATTCCGAATACGTCCCTATTGCTACTTATCTTGGATCTTCTGTCTTTGTTTTAACTTTTGAACCACAAGTAAAATCAGCTTGCGAATCTTTATTCGTCGAAGTCATATTTCGAGAATGTATGAAGTGGGTACTTGTATTTGTATATACATTTTTTTTTCAAAATATCGTTTAGCTGTCTCTTCATGAGATCAGGCGATTGTAATTTACAGTTTGTTCGACTCGATAATTGGTGTAGATGCCGTATGACTTTTTATTATTGAATTAACATCTTTGTTTTTCAAAAAAAAAATTATTCAAACAATAATAATTCGTATAAAATATTTGAGAAATTATATAAATATTATTTTCTTTTGACATTTATTCGTAGTTAATACTGGATCTCCTGAACAAAAAAAAATGGATCTTATAAATAAAATACTCCTACTATTATTAATTTATATCAATAATATTGTAGAGAGTGAACCAATTTCTGCCTAGGTTTATAGAGCTAAAAAATTATTTAAAATTTAGGACATTTGGTTATCCACAATAGCCATATATAAATTGGTGTGGTCGAGCTTGATTGAAAGGAAAAACAAAAAGCGAGATTCCAGGAAAGAACCGAGAAAATAACGCAAGAGACGATAGCATATTGAATACAGTTGGATGGGGAATATTGTGATGAGTAGTGCCGGGTACCTCAAATTGGTTCCTAAATTTTTTTTCGAACGATGTGACATGACACTTGGCGTATTTTAATTCATGTATGTATATGTATGTACGCGGTATCACATATTATTATTAAAAAATTACTATTATACAAATTACACGTAATTATTTGGGAACATTTTTTAGAGTCAATTCGCGTTACTTAGCATTTTCCTATTGTGATTGGGAATCTGGGATGCCATGAATGTGAAGTAGTTGATAGATAGCTATCAGTTCAATTTTATGATCTTTTGTTATTCGGTTATTGTTCTCATAGATAACCTTCTCATTCATAACAATTTTTCAAACTATAATATTTTTTTCAACGAAAAAGTAAATGTTTTCTATTCAAAGGAAACTAATTAAACTTACCTTGTAATTTATCTTTTAACTATATTTGAGCAATAATTTTTCTTTTGTTATTTTAATTGATTCTATGTACACGGTATAAGTTAAATTTTAATTTAACACTAAATTTTGTAGATTTATGCAATAGGTCAAACATATTTGTTTGATTCGAATTTTATATAACCAAATATTTTTTATTAGTAATAGTAGAGCATAATTCGAGAGTGTGGCGGTTTGTGAGCATTTCGAACTTGAACTCGTTTAACTGAATTTGTCTTCACTCCGCTAGGTTCGGTTCGGTTCAAACTTGTATATGAACCGAACTCGTTTTATTTAACGAGCCAAACTAAATATATACCAAACTTGACTAAAGTTCAGTTTGCACTTGAAAAACTTAGTTCAAATTCGTTTAAAATTTATATATAAATTATTTTCAAACTTTATTTTTATCATACACAAATTGAATTTTAATTGAATTTTAATTTTTTTTAATTGGTGAGCTTGCGAGTTTTTTGAGTTCGGCTTAACTTGTCTAACTCTCGAGTTTGGTCAGAAATTTGAACTTGCTTAATTTAAATATAAGTGACTCAGCTCATTCAAAAATACTTGAACTCAAATAAACTAATTAAATGTTCGGCTCAAACTTGTATATGAGCCGAATTCCGATGCAAGTACGAACTTGTTTTATTTAACGAGCCAAACTTAATATATACCAAACTTAACTAAAGTTTAATTTGAACTTGAAAATTTTAGCTCAAATTCGTTAAAATTTTATATAAAAATTATTTTAAAACTTTATTTTTATCATACACAAATTGGATTTTAATTGAATTTTTATTTTTTTAATTGGTGAGCTTGCGACTTTTTTGAGTTCGGCTCGACTTGTCTAACTCGTCGAGTTCGGGCAGAAATTTGAATTTGCTTAATTTAAATATGAGTGACTCAACTCATTCAAAAATACTTGAACTCAAATTTATTAATTAAATGTTCGGCTCAAACTTGTTTATGAGCCGAACTCCGATGCAAATACGAACTCGTTTTATTTAACTAGCCAAACTTAATATATACTAAACTTGACTAATGTTCCATTTGAACTTGAAAAACTTAGCTCAAATTCGTTTAAAATTTATATATAAATTATTTTTAAACTTTATTTTTATCATACACAAATTGGATTTTAATTGAATTTTTATTTTTTTAATCGATGAGCTTGCGAGTTTTTTGAGTTCGGCTTGACTTGTCTAACTCGTCGAGTTCGGTCAGTTTGAACTTGCTTAATTTAAAAATGAGTGACTCAACTCATTCAAAAATACTTGAACTCAAATTTATTAATTAAATGTTCAGCTCTACTCAGTTCGGCTTGACTCGACAGCTCGACTCGACTCAAATTACAAACATACATACTATAGATTTCAAAAAAACATTTCAAATTTTTTCTCAAATATAATTATTAGAAATACGATCAATTATTTTGCAATACATAATCGCAAATTCTTGATATAAATTATTACAGTACCGAGCATTTCTTTTTGAATATTGTTAAGAAAAATGTTAAATACCCCGAATTGGCTCCCAAAAGAGTTTTCAAATGCTTACGTATAATTTATGTAGTTGATAATTTTCTAATAATAAAATGTGATTTCACGTGTATGCATATACGCATACAAATTAAAATACGCTAAATGTCATGTTATATTATTTGGGAAAAATTTTGGGAACTAATTTTGGATACCCACCACTTATCTATTGTTAAAGACGCGGAATAATTTGATGAATCTCCTGATTGATGGAAGGCTAATATACATATCTTATAAATTAAGGCTTACTTAGAGCATCTCAAATTGTGTTAGTTAAAAAGGTTGGCTAAAATGATATAAAATATTGATTATGTAAAATTTGCAATTTACTTTAATGGAGTTGGTTATAATAGGTGGTTATATTTTAAAAATAGAATATTTTTATTATTTAAGTTATTATAGATAGAATGTATTATTTTAATATGACAATAGATATTAATGTGATTTTACTACAGGTCCCTAGTGGTTCAGCAAATATAGCCAATCTGTAAGAATTGGCTAAATTTTTTGCTAAGCGTTTTGTACCATTGGAGTTACGAAATTTTTACATAATATTTATATATCTTATTTATAGCATATTATATTACATTTTAACTAAGGGTTTTACCCATCGAAGATGCTCTTAGAGCATTTGCATTCAGTTCCTCAACCCTATTCCTATTATTTAGGGATACTTACAATATTTTATCTAAAAACACTGTTCCATCCGGAACCCCAAAATGAGATTTTATTATATTGATAAAAATGAAATCCTCAAATTTGAGGTCTTACTGTACACCTCATCTCATCTCAGAAACTTGTTAGGTGTGATGCTTTCATTGATAGTTAAAATTGAATATACAAAAACAGAGAGAAGTAGATGAGTATTGGGATAGGTATGGGCAGAGCTGACAATTCGTTCGTTTTGTATACTTTCATATTTCATGTCATGTTAAATTCAAACCCGACCCGTTAAGGATTCATTTCATTTCGTGTTCGTGTACCTTCGTTTCATGTATGTTTTGTGTAATTTTAAATATTGAGTTTTCACTAGTCAAATCTTAATCATAAAGAATCAAGTGTGGTTAAGTCTTGTAAAATTTAAATTTGAAACTAATTTTGTATCTATCTTTTCTAAAAATTATATATACAATATCATTTTAAAGTTTATATTCATATAATTTTAATAAATTTATTTAAATATTTATTTATTTCGTGTACTTTCGTTTCGTATCGTGTACCTAAAAGTAAACCCAAAACAGACACTAAATTCATCCGTGTAATTTTATATTTGTGTACAAAAAGGGTCATCCCAAATCCGTAATTTTTATTGTTATTTACATGTCGTGTACTAAATTGCCGGTTCTAGATATAGGGTATGGGATGCAGGTAGAAAAATGAAATATAGAAATAATTTTAAGAATTTACTATATTTAATAAGAATATAAAGACGGGGACACCGGGTGAGGATGCTCTTATAAGCCATAAATACATAATCCTTCGTGAGCAAATCGAACGGCCTGGTTATTTAGGCTCTTAAGATTGTTTTCAGGCTGTTAAGATTTAAGAAATAAGAGAAGAAAGTTGCTTCAAAAATTTCCTAGTCAGCTCTTTAAATTACTAGCAACATTATTCGACTATTATTTATAAGGGACATTTCTCTCTAATATTTTATAATATAACTAGTCAATAAAGCCGCGCTTCGCGGCGATATAATATTTTTTTCTAAATATTTTTTGAATT
>PHNY01121980.1:7110-20302 GCA_003724115.2 Anethum foeniculum | reverse complement strand
CCCCCCCCCCCCCCCCCCCCCGCCCCCGCCCCCGCAAACCCATTTTTTCCGAGTAAGATATATCTATCTCATGGGTATTATCAGGTGGCGTTCGGTTCCTTCATGTGCTGATGATTTTAGAGTTTCTTCTCCCTGTTCTAGATACAGCCTTCATCTTTAAACTTTGCAAACTGTTTGTGCATGATATCAATCCATGTTAATTTTATGCAGTAAACCAGTTAATTGATTGAGTTGTAGTGTCATTCTAAACTGCAGTTTTCGCTTGTTTTATCACTAAAACAAGTGATATTCTTTGCGAAATGATGTTTTCTGTGCAACTGGTACTCTGTTATACAGACAAGTAATAGATATAGAAATAGCGGTAACGGAGAATACCTTCTGTTTATAACTTTAGTCCTACTGGCGTGTGGTGAAACAGTTATAACACAACAAAAGTAGGTCAAATTGAAA
This sequence comes from Anethum foeniculum, assembly GCA_003724115.2. Taxonomy (NCBI): domain Eukaryota; kingdom Viridiplantae; phylum Streptophyta; class Magnoliopsida; order Apiales; family Apiaceae; genus Anethum; species Anethum foeniculum. Next base: position 19,852 of record PHNY01121980.1, on the reverse strand, counting down.
CACCGATACCTGCTAAAGATCCGTGCAAGGCTCAGCTTCTAGAAGCTTTGAGGCATTCTCAGACCCGTGCAAGGGAAGCGGAGATGGCAGTTAAGCAAGCATATGCCGAGAAAGAGCATGTTGTAAAGCTATTTTTCAGGCAGGCATCTCAGCTTTTTGCTTATAAGCAATGGTTACAGCTTTTGCAGCTAGAGAACTTGTACTATCAGATTAAGAGCAACAAAAACCATCCAGTGTCTGCTCTTTTTCCAGGGGTGTTGCCATGGATGCCTCTAAAAAACAGGAAAACACAAAAGAAGGGGAAACGTTCCAAGCAAGGGCGTCGGAGATGTAATTTAAGCAAGTACACTCTCATGTTTGCTTTAGGATTGAGTCTTGTAGGTGCCGGCTTGTTCTTGGGTTGGACCATCGGATGGATGTTCCCAGCTTTGTAAAATTTGTACACTGCAGTTGTATCAAGCTTTCGTGTTTGTTGTGAAGTTAAACCTAGTGAAAATTGATTTAGGGAGGAGTAGAATGAATAGTCTGTAATTTGGTAGATCTTTCATGTATGCACATATTCAGGTTTCGTGGCTTTTGGCACACCCTAATGAGTTTTTACTAGGGGAAGTAGTAAGGGCTCTTCGTACGAACTGTTGTAATGTAATCTAGTGTTATACTCCCTCCGTCCCCCGACTAGTATACATTGGGGGACGGCTTCCCGGGGGCTCGGCACGCATTTTAATGCTCATTTATAACATAGTTATATAAATAATTTTAAATTTTTTCTTTTTCTAAATAAAAGTATAACACTTGGAGTTTAATTCAGAAAAAGAAAATTTTAAAAATGAATTACAGAAGTATACTTTATATTCACCTTAAAATGCGTGTCGAACTTTAAAAAAATTATGTATACAATTCAGAGGGACAGAGGGAGTATATGTATATATTTTGAACATGTAAATGTGAGTTTGTTTTAGGTTTCGTCCTCTATTGTTGGATTTTATTATGTTTATCTAAGCAAAATGATAAAAATAAAACCACATGTTTATTGGAAAAATATGCACTTTCTGGTTTAATTTTTTTAATTATTTAGCCCTAATTGTTATATTCTACAATACATTTCATCTTTTTTTTTTAAGAATAGAAATATATTGTTCTTTAAGAATAGAAATATATTGTATAAGTCAATAATTTGGGCTAAATTAAAAAGGCTAAAGTTGACTCGAATTTTAAAAAAAAAAGAGGACGGGAACTGTAATTTCTGAAAATAAGTACAAAATGGTATCACTTATCTTTGGTACTGCAATATATAGTAATTTTTAATTAAAGATAAGTGGTACAAAATTCAATTCTCTTTTTAAACGAAAAAACAAGACTAACCTTATATCTAATGAATTATTGAAGTAGTGTGTATCCCGAAAGAAAAGAGATCAAAGTTATAACGAGAGATATTTATGTTAATTTAAAAAGGATTATATGTATGCTCAAGATAAGAAAAACTGTAAAATCTATCATAGTAATATTTATACTATTAAATTAAAACGAATCTTGGCGCTAGGATTTTAAATTCAAATAATTCGTTTCTAAAGTACTAAATCATTTTAAATAATAATATTACAGTTAGAATTTCGTAAAATATACTCCTCTGTCTTATTCAATTTTTACATAACTTTTTGGCACGCTTTTAAAATTCCTTTAAAGTATAGTTTCATAATTTTTAAAATTTTTTTTCTGAATAAAAATTTATTGTTTAAACTTTTATTCAGAAAAAAATTTTAAAAAAAAATTTATGAAACTACACTTTATAGAAGTCTCGAAATACGTGCAAACAGTGTACGTAAAGATTCTAGTGAGACGGAGGGAATATATGTTTTAACGTTACAGTAAAAGTGAATCCGGATCCTCTATCCCCTCAGTATCTGCTAATATATCCATTTTTTATTTTCAATTGGTCAATTATTTATATTGCATATTATAAAATAATTGACAAGGAATATATTGGACAAAAAAAGAGAGGACATATTAGGAACAAGAGGAGACCTAGGTTCCGGACTCGGTAAGAGGATGCAACTCGGATCCAGAGGGTAATAATATAGCCGACCCGATTCTGGTCCGTGTTGGAAACAAATGGGGGAGAAGGAAGAAATGAAATAAAAACAGAGGATCCTGCTGAATTAACAAACGCGATATAACAGAGATGGCAGTAATGGAAAAGTTGAGGATATTTGTAGCTCAGGAGCCTATTGTCGCTGCTTCTTGCCTTATCGCTGGCTTTGGTACTTTTTTTTTTTTTATATTCATTCCTCACAAACCCTAATTCTTTTCAATTACATAATTCAGTCCTTCAATTGCTAGCTTTTTATCATGTTTTGTTGCATATATACAACCATTTCCTACATTTCGACATCGAAATGGAACGATTTTCTAACTGATAACACACTTTTCCACTCTGATTCAAAAGCCCACAAGTTTTCCCAAATGACACTTTCATTTGGCGCATTATGTATACACGCGGCGGCTTCCCTTATTTTTATTCGGAAGAGACATATATATACTCCTGGTAATTGGTATATGAAAGCAATCATGTATGGGGAAGATAATGAATATGTATTGTTCAACTCCCAATTTACTTGACTGGTGGCGCCTAGCCCAACACCTTACCGTCTAGCCATTTACTCCTTGACAAGCTTAGACCTCGCCTACAAAATTCATAAACTTGCTGAATAAATTTTAGTACATCGGTTTAATTTAGTTTATTAATAAGGTAGAGTTTTCTTATGTACACTAATATATTGTTCTTCCTGTGCTTATTAAATTTAAGGTATATTAATTTCATAAAACGTCTTTTATTTGTTTCTAACATGAACTATTATTTATTACGGTGAGAAATTTCATCAATACATCCGGTATTCCCCTGCTAAAAACTTTTAGCATATCTTCTCTGTGCCTTCGCAATTACTGAGTGGAGCATTGTTGTCTGGAAATGTAAAGCCATAGGATCAATCATCTGATCTAATGAAAATTAGTTACGTAATCTACAATGTACTGTATGCTCCCAACTGTTTTGTATACTGACCAATTTTTATCTGTAATTTTCAGGCCTCTTTCTTCCCGCTGTGGTGAGGCCTATACTTGATTCTTTTGAATCATCCAAGCAAGTACCTCAACCTGCTCTTAGTGATGTAAGTACAGCATTTGGAACATGTTTTTCAAATATAATATACGGGCTGGCACTATGTAGATATAACAAAGAAAAATCTTACCTCAACCTCCACTTTAAGTTGCGCTAGACAAACATGAATGCTTGCCACTTGAGAAAGCCTATCAGGTGGCACTTAAAATGAGTTGCAATTTAACTTGTTTTTCTGATACTGCCTAAAATGATTACAATTCACAGTGAAGAGGTAGCAGCCACCTCCATAAAAACTGCGGGTTCAATTCTTTTTATGCAGTATGCACTACTGCCTTTTTCTCTAAACCGTCTCAATATGCTATTCATCTAAGACCTCATGCTTACATGCCTGACCTGATTTTTGTTGATATATCCAATCTTAGGGAGACCCATATTAGGTTAGCTGTAATCTTTAATGTTGGAAGACCAAGATAACAGTCTTACTGAATCTTATCGTCTCTTTCATTTGTATCGCTAGCAACTTTCTCCTAAATGTGATATTTATAGAATTTTTCCTCGTTACTATATGCATGGTCCCTTTGGAAATATTTTCGACTGTTTTTTGGTCTCACCTTAGTTTCTAAGTGTTTCATTTTTATTGTTGGCAGGTGGTTGCAGGTATGACTGGTAAAAAGCAGGGGTAATATAGAAAGCACATGATTGTGTGAATCTTTTTTCATCACCCATATGTGTTCTCTTTTAATCTAAAATGAGTAATAAATACTGGTGCCTTTTTTTTCCTGCAACATTTTTAAGAAAGGAACATTGTAAGCAAACTTTTCAATTATTTACAAGAATTCTTGCTACTTGACGTCTTGACCTTATGTTTTTTGACTTATGATTGCACCATTGCATGTGAGAATGATTATACCTAAACTCCGTGATACCAGTGTTTTGCAATGAGATTTCTATTACTAGCTGTTTAACCTATTGTATGTAGAAAACTTGTGATTTGAAGACAACAGAGGTCAAACTCCGTTACCCGGACTCTCCACTTTTATCCTTGTACCCGTGTCCACCAGACATGACATGAGTGGGTATTGGACCTGATTTGGATCCTTTTTATTATAATCGGACAATTCTCCTTGTAGCATCCTAGTTCAAATGAAAATGATGATTTAAGGCCTCCTTGCAACTTGTTTATAGAGATCGGGGTCTATGAGTAACTTGTTTCCGTGTTATTCATTTGATTTTATACAATTTAACATTCATAATTAAGTGTATATGATTTATGTTTAGTAGACACAATTTTTAGTGATCTGCAATGAATCAGTCCATATAAAGTTTTATTTTTCTTAAGCTAGCTTAACGTAACTAGTCCCCGCACCCGTGTCCAACTTTGGATCCATATCCAAGAATCCTAATTATTTTAAGACTAATAATCCGACTCTTGGATACGCACCAGTGTCCGACACTCATTCTCGAGTCCGGGTAACATTGGGTCAAAGTTATTTTATGCATATTATGCCACTCCTGGAAATAGCATGGTTCAAGTCTTCTGTTCATCTTTGCTAAATCGCAGTAGCTATTAGTGAAATATTTTATGGATTGAATTTTTGATCGTGAAGTAATCAAACTGATGTATGGGTGTAGAAATTTTGGTCCCAAATGTTGTTTTGAGATTTTGATTTACTGACCATAAATCTATGCATATATGAATATCATCAGCAAATAGGTTAAGTGGATGGAATTGGGAATAAAACATATTGGGTTGGCTGCATATCTTCTAAAAATGCTCTTTAGCATTGTGCTTTAAGTTGTCTTAAGCTCCCGAAGAAAGTGGATTAACTTAAAATTCAGGCACACTGGAGTAAGCTGCAGTTGATATCTCAGAAATAAGAACTGAAAGTTAAGTGATAACTTATGCTATATATAAATGACCAACAGACTAACTTTTCCAGTATCGGTATTATATGGAATGGGCTATAGGCACTTTCTTCCCGGAATTGGCAAGACAATACAAAAAATGTAGTCATAGATGTCAGCAACAACTTACAGGGCAGTGCCAGAAAGTGTATTTATGTTAATGCCAGAGCCTCGAGAATATTGAACAATGCATTGCCAGCAATTATAGAATGTTTGGAGGGGGTTCTGTGCCCTTATCTCACTTTAAGCAAAAGCTTTGCACAATCCCGATTATATATACGAATCAATTCTTCAAGCATATTTCCATTAGACATCCAAACCGCAAAAGCTTTAACCTGTTCCGCTTGTAGTCCCGAAAACAGTTATCAGCAAAGCATGGGAAAAAAGAATAAAGAAGGTAAGTAAACATTCGAAATGGCAAATGATCCGAATATTGGTCCCTTACCACATGCCATAATAAAGGAAAGTTCCAAGCTATTTAAACCAAATCAACTACAGGAAAACCTAGAACATGTAACAATCTAATAAATGGACTAAAACAAAGAAATTTCCATATTTTTAAGCTTCAGCTTTTTTGGGCAAGAAAACTTTGTAAACGGCCTTGCCTTCAATTCTTGAAATCTTACCAAAAGCTTTATACAATCCCTATTATGTACGAAACAATACTTCAAGCATATTTACCTTCAACATTCAAACTACATAAACCTGTTCGGCTAGTAGTTCTGAAAATGGTTATCTGATAAGCATGGGAAAAAAGAATAAAGAACGCAAGTAAACATTCGAAATGGAAGAAGTTCCGCATACAGGTTCTTCATCACATGCCATAACAGAGGGAAGTGCCAAACTATATAAACAAAATCAACTACAAGAAAACCTAAAACATATAACAACATTCTGAGCATCATTACAGCAGAGTAACAGAAGTAACAAATGCTGCCTAGACCCACCATGCTGCATACAATTTACAAATACCTATATTCTCTGACTTGACAGGATCTAAACTTGTGAGAACTAATTGATAACTGTCAATACATAATTTATCAATAAAAAGTACTATTGTTATAAGATATGGTAAGGTTCATAAGTGAGCCATGTGGTTCTCAGCCTACTAGTCCATATGCTGCAGTTGATATCTCAGATAAAGAGCTAAATGTTACTGATGCAATAGATAATGACCAACAGACCAACACTTAGCAAAGCTATATATCAGTATTAGATGAAATGGGCTATAAAAACTTTCTTCCCAGAATTCTCAAGACATTACAAAAAGTGTCTGTCCTTATAAAGAGCAAGGAATAATAGATGACAAGATAAACTTTTATGGCATTGTCTGAAAGTTTATCTATACTTTAATGCAGACCACCAAGAAAGGCTTAGACTTGGCAAAATCTGGTATTACACTTTTAACACTATTAATATAACACTTAGCAGAGCTATATATCTAGGTACTTAATTGTAAGAAATAACAGGACACTCGAAAACTCATGAAATTGAATTGGAATGTCTACAGTATAACAATCAATTCTACTAGTGATAGCAAACACACTATAATATTGTTTGAACAGTAGTGTTTATCTTATAACTAATATCACCGACAATTATATACTTTTAACAAGAATGTTTCCAAACTAAAAACAGATCATCTCAGCATTATGGTCCTCCAAAAACCCTATCCTATTATCATCTTGTCAAGTCCACTATCAGACACTAGAATAACTGTGGAATTCTTCATTTCTGATTCAGCCCAGGGGTGTTTCAAAGAACTTTTCCTGGAGGAACAAGCGCGACAGCACCTTTATCAGGGCGAGAAAACTTCCTGTAGACAGCCTTAAGCTTACTTTTTGGAAGAGTAGCATGATAGCTCACTAATTGCTTGGCGCAGTCCCTATCACATCAGAAAGTCAATAAATATTCAGCATCACGTATAACAATTTTTAATATCTTTTGAGTCGCTAACAATATAGTTAAAATGTGCATAGAAAAACAGAAGAACATTTATCTTAACTGAACCTCGGAGTATCCAGTGTAGTGTTTCAGGGTCTCAGTCCAAAAAGGGCACTTGTTAAGGGGATACCGCGCAGCATAAACAGCTGAAGCTGCAAATAATTGATGGGGTATACATTACAAAGACTGAGTAATGCATCAGACCAAGTTCAGCTAGGAAATAAATCATATTTTCCATCTGCAATATCAGAGAACAAAACTTATCATCTAAAGTCAAAAAAACCAGAATTTGTTCAAACAAATTAGACAGTTGACATTTTTCAGATTCTAAACTGCACCTCGGGATCTGATGGAACTGAAGACTTGACGTATCGGACAATGAATACATATGGTGTGGGTACCGTCAAATACCATTTAAGCTTCCCAAGTATCTATTTCTCCATCAGCAGTACCTGTTCCCTACTATAAGCATTGTCTGAAATCGCAATAAAGTCATTAACCTGCAAATTACCCCAATTAGCTTATCTTTTAATTTGCATCAACTAATTTAACTTAAAATGCAGAAAAATAAGAATTAGAGTCTACCTCTGGAGCCCAAATTTCTTCACACTTGCAAGCAATCAGCATTGAACTAACTCCTACCAACTGTAGTTCCCTCCTTGAAACAATCTCCATCGAAAGGTAACGATCCACTATATTGATAGTGAGGTACAAACTTTCAGTCACAAGTTCAAACTTTCTGTGAACTTCAATCAGCCAGTCAATAAGAATCGCTCTCATCTTGGAGTTGATGTCATTTTTGTTAAACCATGTAATCATGAACTCGACCATCACCCTACATAATAATTATTTCATTTCGGTTATTACAACAACCTTTATAGAGAATAAACAAGGCAGAAAGAGGGAGGGAAAGGGAACTATAGATAATTACTTCAGTAAGCTTGTAAAACTTGTAGATGTCATCCACGTATTCAACTGCAGCTAGTTCATCATCAACATCTGTCGCATCAATTTTTGTTATGAAAGCATCCTTGGTCTTGTTAATGAGTCCACAGGCCAACTAAATCAGGGCAATGAAATAAGTACAGATGAATAACACTAAAACACTGACACAAACTTATGAACTGAAATTAAGGATAATTATTATGAAACATACTTTACTCCTAGCACTCATATCTTTTTCGACGAGTCTGGTCATGATTTTCTCCCACTACACTCGACCTTACTCACATCCGCAGAGCTGACAATAACCACATCTTTTGGTTTCTGAATCTCATATTGTTTCTTCTGAACAGCTGCTACATCCACAACACTAGCACCCTTTCTTCCCACAGCAACTCCATTACCAATCCCTTGAAGTACTTCTGCAATGTATATCATAAAAAAATTATGGAAACAATTCGTAAAATCTAAAGAATTCACTTGATATGTAACCCTGCACTACCTTGGCATTCTTTTCAGCTATCTTGACATTCTTTTCAGCTACTGGTTGTACTTTTGCCACAAGTTTTGCACATTAACCCCTAAGAAGATCAAATATACTTTATCAAATTTAAAGATACACCAAGACTATATAGGGAAAATAGAACGAAAGGAGAAAATATATTCCCAGTTGTCAAATGAAGCAGAAAAATGCATGATGTGTTGTGTATTATTAAAATTTATCACCCTTGTGTGGACAGGCATTCTCAGCACAACTACACTATAATTTCCATTCAGGATGTCAATAATTTTTGACCTGCGGAAGCAAGCGTTGTGGATCTAAAATGTCAAGGTAAAAAATTATGAATTAAGTAAAGTTCTAGATTTGCAAGAGAGCTCAAGGGCAATGCTAAAAAAACTGGAAGACTACATACAAAGCCTTGTTTGGAGAGTCATCTACCAACACTATATCTGATTCATCATAAACACCATTTTCCCAAGGTCGGTTATCATTACATACTATCTATATCTTCCTCAAAACCTTGCAGCTAAAGGCTTGTGCCTGTTTTCTAGAGTATGAGCTCTGTTTTAGTACAGTAGGACAAATCCTAAATAATTGCAATTGCAATAAAAGAATTAACCATATTGAGATTGACAGTAACTTAGAAAAGATTAAAAAATAACCGATAAATATAAATACACATATCTGTACAAAATGATAATAGATGTTTTTTTTTATTGATATGGGACCAATACAATTGAGTCCCTATGTAAACTTTCCCTCAAATACAGTACACACCTGAAGAATGAGGATGTGAGCAACTTCTGGTGTTGCTTTGTATATCACTAAAACCAAATCAATGGTTTTACCTAAATACTAAGACAAAATTATTGGTCGTTTCCTTACTAAATGAGCCTTACTGTTCCACATATGACAACAAGAAAATTAAGTTACATGGTTCGATCCTTCTAAACATTAAACTCACAAGATTTTAAAGTTGCCACAAGTGTGTGTGCATATATACATATTTATATATATGTGTGTGTGTATTAATAGAAGAGGCCAGTCGAGGCTTAAGGTTGTGCACAAGTTTCCCAGGATTTCCCAAATTAGTATTTCCAGAACTTTTGTACAATTATGATGGTAGGTTTACTTATAAATTATAAGTGTGTTACTGTATACATCAAAATTAAGATTATTCCCATTATCCAACATATCTGGCCACGCTATATAGTAAATGGATTTAACACCCAGATAATTGTTATTGCAAAGCTAAAGGAACCAACATTAGACAAAAATTTATATGACCCAAAATTTAGTGTTAATTCATTTAATAAGAGAGATAATGAATCAATCAGGTAATTATATACAAATCAAGGCTAATATGTCAAATTTTTAGTAATTCTGATAAAGTTTGGAGCATCAAGTACTCGTTAGACACATATTTGGTAGTTGGCACAACAATGCTCTGTATATTTGTATATGTAGGGCGACACAGTTCATATAACAATGTAATTAGGCAAGTATAAATGCCTCCATCTCATAGAAATAAAGTACAAGATTAAAATTATCACAACCAAAGGCAATGACTGGAAGCAGGCAGTTTGAAATATGAGTCTACATGACAAGGTTAATGTACACTGTAGTACTTTTAGTGTCACTTACTTTTTGATCGGTAACGGTAATCATAACCCTCTGCTCTAATAATCTTCTCCATTCCACAACTTCTCCACAACTCTAGGGTGTCCTCTCCTTCTTGAAGGCCCCTCCCCATCTTTCTCTACAGTAAGAAATTTGGTAATGAGTCCACGATCACTTTAAATTTTAAATTTTCTGAAGCATTTAGCTAGTCTATGAATAAACAGAGATGTACACACACTTCCGATATTTGTATCCAACATAATGCACTCCCTAAAACATCTAATAGACATATTGGTATAGTCATAAAGAAACAAATACACACATAGAAAATAAGACCTGCAAAGCCTACCTTCTGTAGAATTTATGCTGGAATGAGCTCAGCTGCTGAATATGCCTGTGCGCCTTTGTGTGCAGCAAACTCTGCATGAAGAAATGATGGGAAATAAATTTTATTCTGCTTGGAGGATAATTACTATCAATTAATTAGATTTCAGTATACTTGAATAGGTTGAACTACAGCAGACTCTTACATTTATAAACTCAAAAAACTTACTAACTGTGACCATGATCATAATCAGCTGTTCAAATCGACATATTCTTAACAGATAAGAACCATAATCTACGGTAGTCAACAATTTTAGAGAATCCAGGGCCTTGCATGGGTTGCTATGCTAGTGAATGTATCCACTTATCCTATTCAACTGAATACCACCTTCCAAATCCGAGTCACAAAAATTGGATTGTTTATTGAAAAATATATAGATATACGTCTGTATGCTTACATCTGTAAGGAAAAGTTTACGGTAATTTTAACCTACAAATTCAGAGATTTAAGTATTAACCAGTGTTGTAAAAATCGGGAATCGGAAGTAAGCGGTTGAGCTACCGATTTAGGATTAATCGGAAATCGGAAATTAATCGTAAGGATTAATCGGAGTAAAAATCGGATATATTTTAATATTAAAATATGNTGATTATATTAAATATTTATTACCAAATACATATTCATTATATCATAAATTCTATAATTATTTATATTTAAATGAATATAGTATTTTAATTTTAATAAATTATTATATATACTCCGATAAATAAACATTTATAAGGATTAATCGGATTTCGAAAATCGAATCAGTTAGATACCTTGTAGAGGATTAATCGGGGATTAATCAGTGAAATCGGGGATTTTTAGAACACTGGTATTAACGTAAAATATAGCATTTTTTTTTTACTTCCGGTGTTAATTTTTAGATATTTATATGTAACTAGCTCTATAGCCCGTGCACGCGCATGTTCTAGATTGCACTTGTTTTATTTTCAGTTATTGACTCTATATTCATGTTATCGTCCGATGGACGGATGATGTATTTGTTTGTATATATGATGAATAATTTTTGGGGTGGGGTGGCATTTGTGTAGAACATATTAAGCTAAAACAACATTTGTAGTGGTATTTCTTGTTGTACACTACCGAGGGCGATCCATGAGGTTGCTGTAAAAATGTTTGTGGTTATTTGTACTACTATAGATTATAGTAGTTTGTTTACATATAATTTTGTTTTATAATTTTTATTTGATCAATATAAGTCTTCTAGAATTTTTATTCTTGACCTTAATAACTCTTCCCCCTCCCTCGTTCAATATTAACAAATACACTTTTCCGGACATGTTAGGCGCCTCCTGGTTGCATTTGATACAGAAACGTTATCAAGGTTATCCATTTTAGTCGATACCATTCTTTCACGCTTTGGCGTGTAAGGACGTAGCCAAATAACGATATAAACCAACATGATCTATGTTTCATAAATACTATAAGATAAAGCTTACGGTGTCTTTTTCATTAATTGATTCATAAATTTTTAATATTTCAAAGAAGTAAGTAGCAACACTTAAGAAAGAGAATGATGCATTAATCAGTGCAGGCAATAAGGTAAAATAAGAATATATCTTGGAGGTCCACTACTTAGACACGGTTTAATCTTTAGCCCATGTCATGCATGGACATATTCTAAATATGTACTAAGTATTGATTTGTTCAGAATTATTTTATGTATTTGTATGTTAGAAATGTGATCGGAATAATTTTGTGTGTTTATGTGTTAAAAATGTGATTAATGAGTAACAAAACACTTAATGTCACTGCAAGTTTGTATTGTACTTATATACATGAAAGTTCTTTATATTATTATCTTTATATGAATTTGAACTTATTTGTACCACATAATTAATACTTAAAGGATGACAAGGGTACATACAATTTATTTAATAAGAGGTATGAACGGTTACAATGTACGTAAACGCTTCAACATACATTTTTTAGTTGATATCTTTTTTAATATTTAATTCGTAAATTTTCATAGTGGATCTAAATAGTAGTATTAGTGTGATATATGGTATACATTAACAAATCATGTGATGAAATATCATTGATAGGGTTTGACGAAAATCATTGAAATTGATGACAAACAACAATATTTTTGTAATAATAAACTCTATAATAATTTAAATATACTACCACTTATTTATAAAATAAGAGAAAATCATCATTATACCCATTTTTAGGTATACATTGACCCAATATACATGTTTCCGGTTTGTTGGTCCTAAATACCCACCTAATGAGTTAACTACAATATCGAATCTATTTTAAGTTAATATACCCAAAAATATGTACTCATCTCTTCCCTCAACCTCATCCCCTTCTTCTTTTTTCC
>PHNY01121941.1:12186-35372 GCA_003724115.2 Anethum foeniculum | reverse complement strand
AAATGGCAATAAATATCTTACCTCAACAATGATGTGTGTGTGTGTGTGTGTGTGATGGCATTTTTTTCCTGACCCTAGTTTCCAATAGTCCTGCATCTGCCACTGCATTTAGTATTTGGCAGCTTTGCTGAGATTCCCAATTAAGCAACAATTTTTACTTGTGTATGTCCCATAATACTTTTTTTAGTAAGACAACAGAGGAGCTGGAGATTAAGCTTTCATATTTTGTTCATAATTAGTAATGTATTATGCTCATGATGATTTTAGCAAGTGAGAACTGTTTGTGGAATATGTTTAGGAAGAAGGCTATAGATTTTGTCTAAGAATACAAGGGGTATTCCAAAACCTTAGAGAAATGTTGTTTAAATTTGAATTACTCTTTTTTTTGTATTTTGGACTTAATGGTGCATATTCGGCCTTTATTCTGGCCAAAAGATCCTAGGTTTGTTATTCTTTTCGGATACCGCTTTTTACTAAGGAAAGTAGGGAAAATATTGTTAATTTTTAGTTTGTTTGTCATTGCAATGTACTTATAGTGATCGTCTCTTACCTCTTAGATTTACCAAGACATGGATGCTCCGTTGTCTCATTACTTCATATTCACCGGGCATAATTCATATCTAACTGGGAATCAACTTAGTAGTGATTGCAGTGACGTCCCAATTATAAAAGCACTTGAGAGGGGTGTTAGGGTTATTGAATTGGATATATGGCCCAACTCGACTGGCGATGATGTGAATGTTCTTCATGGAAGGTAAGATACCTATGCAAAATGGAAATCCTGATACTTCTCCTTTTTTCCAATTATATATAAAAGTTCCTTGTGTGCATGCCCTGCTAACTGGGGGTCGGCATGTGCACTACAGAGAGCCCTGAAATTTCAGGGGCTTTTCTTTTTGTAATTTTGTCTCTAATAAAATAGAATGAAATGAAAATATTTAGTGCGGAAGAATGAAAGCTCAAGTAAGCTGTAAGACATATAGTACTGTATATTATATCTCTTCATCCACTATAATTTTCAAGCATGTTTCTATACACAATTATTAGAAACCTTACTCAAATTAGTGAACACAATTGGGCTTATTTTTCAGTTTTCCAATTCTGAATCATTTGAGTAAATTTTTGGAAGTTCGTAACCATCATAAGTGGTTGTGGCCGCTATGATTACCTTGTGCGTGTACCAGTACTGAAAGATTAAGGATTGATGCATAAGGATATTTTCTTAATTACTAGAATTTATGATGAATGCATATTAATTAGTCAATTCTTTCAGACAGGTTTGTCCTGTATTAAATAAACTAATACTTGCAATCTATGACACCATCCTCCCCTTTCACACCCATCATCTACCGCACTAAAGAAATAAAAGACTGCGATGCGGCATTCCTTCCTTGAAAATGAACACGACAAATTATCATCGAAAGTATGATTTTTTTTAACCAAGTGAAAATGTATAACTTTTAGGTTTTACATTACAATTCGGCCAAGATTGATGCTCCCATTATATCTATTCTAGGGAGATTTCAAGAGAATGTGTTTTGTAAGTGGAGTGAAGTTTACTCTCTACAGAGACAAATTTCGTAATTGATTTTAGATATAGGTGAATGATAAACGCTATAGAATAAAATGAGAATTGTATCTTATCAAGTATAATCATAGTTTGCACTGTACATAATGTTTCGTTCACTTATGAGTTATAAGGGGTCAAAGTGTGTGCAAACACTTTAATGATTCTATTACGTGAAATATAATGTAATTAAGAAGATTGGTTTGCTGCGTAGGACACTGACCACTCCTGTCAAACTCCTAAAATGTTTGGGTTCTATAAAGGAGCATGCATTTACTGCGTCTGAGTATCCTGTTGTAATAACTCTAGAAGATCACCTTACCCCAGATCTTCAAGCTAAAGTAGCCGACGTAAGTATTTGAATTGATATTGGATTGTTAACCACAGTACCACATATTTATACTTTTAACTATCTTCTTACTCGATCTAGATGGTGACTCAAACATTTGGAGAGGCATTGTTTACGCCGGACTCAGATTGCTTGAAGGAGTTTCCATCACCTAAATCACTGAAAAGAAGATTTATCATTTCTACTAAACCACCCAAGGAATACCTTCAAGCCAAAAAGGTTGATGGAGATGAAAAAAATGGTTCACAGAAAGAGAAGGAAGTTACTGATGATGGAGCTTGGGGCAAAGAACTCTCAAGCTCCAGATATGGAACTACTCAAGATAAGGTAATAGATATACTTCATATTATGCCAAGCCTATATGGTGTATACAGAGCAAGCATATTGTTAATAGTTTGCTGACTCTTTTGTTCGCCTAGGATAATTTCGATGAATTTGACAGCCCAGACGAGGAAGAGGATGAGGAGGATGATAAGGCATGTCAAAAAACAGCACCTGAATACAGGCGTTTGATTGCAATCCATGCAGGAAAAGGGAAAGGAGGATTGGATGATTGGTTAAAGGTGGATCCAGATAAAGTTAGGCGACTCAGTTTAAGCGAGCCAGAACTTGAAAAGGCTGTAGCAACTCATGGAAAAGCTATTGTGAGGTATAAATTAAAGTACCAGTTGATTATATTTTGGTTAATCATATTTAAATTGGCATATGTTTCCTTTCTGCTTTTACATAAATAATATATTTACCGACTACCGAGCTTAAGTGAAATTACCTAGTCTCAGTACCAATTCTTATAAAAATTTCCTAAGCGGTGATGAAATCCTACGATACTATTGGCAAAATACCAAATGAGCACCTTCAGCTGATTAAAACAATCAACACTTGTTATCTTGTGTATCATATTGACTATGCTAGTAATTATTGTCAAGGCAAAGTATACTAAAGTTACTTGATCTGGCTGGCCTATCTAAACTTCCTGGGGTTTCTTGGGTTCTTTCCAACTTCTGGCTGTCCTTTGAAAAAAATGTATTTGCTTTTTTGGTACTTTTCTACTTCAATTTCGCAGTATTTTTACATACTATATGTTCTTCTGTATATCTTGTTGGGTTATAAGTTTTACCTGTGCATGTAGATCTCTTCTATAAAAATATACTCATTTTAATTCTTGATAACTGGCTTGATACAGATTTACCCAGCGGAATATATTGAGGGTGTACCCAAAGGGTATACGTTTTGACTCGTCTAATTACAATCCACTGATTGCCTGGACACATGGAGCTCAAATGGTTGCTTTCAATATGCAGGTTAGCATCTTAGTTACTTCTTTGACTATCATTTATGATAACGATACTGATCTGAAGCCGTATTCTTCACTTGCTCTTGTTATGTCTATCCAATAATATTACTAAATATCATTAACATACATATAATAAATTGATAAATATTTGTACAACTTTTGTTCTGTCCAGGTCAGTCTTGAAAGTACATTCAAATGGAAAATTTACCTTGCACACCATATGACATTTAAATTATTAATTCATTACAAGTTTAGCTTTTACTAAAGTTTAAATTACAACATGCTAACAAAGGCAACAAAGTAATACCAAATTTTACCAACCAACATCAACTACATGTAATTATGTAACTAAAATTATTTTCAGTTAATAGCCAACCAAATGTATCCAATGATTTTTTATTTTGATTCCAAGATCTTGAGTTTGGAGGCTGTATTAGATTTTATGTTGTAATAATAACTTAAGTCTCTAAAGTTTTTATGATTCATTATATGGTTATTAAGCATAATTTCTGTCTTCTGACATAGAGTTGCGAAGATAATGGATGAATCATAGGCCATAATCAATTTATCCCACAAACTATTGCCTCCATGTGTATCCTTGTAATATATTAGGGTTTGGTTTCAAAATAAGATATGAATGTGGAGACTCAATTTGCAGATTCAACACAAATGAAATATTATATAATCTTAGTTCATTGTTCATTTCAAAAGATACTTTTACTTCCAATAAATCGTGCACACTTAATTACATATCTCAAATACATAGAATAAGTTTAAAACGGTAACATAGGAGAAGTTTCACGAACCTTGCCCCTTATCAACACCTTGTCGAAGGCTTACATTTGATTATGAACTAGATTACTACAAAGCGAGGTGTCTGGTTTGAGTACAAGAGCTTTTACTTAGATTCAGCACCAACACACATGTCATGTATTCGGAGAGTCTGGGTAACAAAGCTCGAGCACATTTAAAAAAAAGATGGGAAACTTTTCACATGAGAATGATGTGGTTTCTTGAGTTGTACATAGCTCTATCAAAGATGGATCTGGCATAGTGGGGAAATCTTCTACGTTTTATGTGGAGCTTGTTTTGATTATTCAAGAGACATTACTTTGATTATATCGAGTTCATTATCCAATACAATTTTTTTGGAGACGCCTTCAATTGTTAATCAGTTTTTTGTTGTTGTTTGCACTGGAGTTGACGTTCCTTACGATGTGCAGAAAATTTCCTAGGTGCCGTGTCCTGGCATGGTTCTTGCCTCGTACAAAACTGACGATCAAGTGACTTTAATAAAGGGAAAATGATGGAGAACGAAAGTAAAAATTAAGAGAATTTTTATGTTTATAATAAAGTAGTTCAATCATATTTAGTTTTAGTGTAAAGGAAAGTAATATATTTATTTACTTAATATATATGTGTGAGCTAGCACTCTAGCTGTGGAGATTTATATGATGTTCATTTTAATGCCAAATGTTTCTCGAGCCTAGTAGAGTTTGCTTATATACGTGACGTTCTTCACATAATCATGAGATTAGACTTGATTAATTATTTACAACAAGAGCTTTTGCAGTTGTATACCCCAAGCCTATGTTTTTTCACAGTTTACATTCCACAGTTGCGTTCCTTTTTTAATTTCTTTGTACTGCGTTTATTCCATGTTTTCTTCTTTTATAATTCTTTCCTGATCATACTTGACCATAGCACGAAGGAAGATAAATATAAATTATGAAGAAAACGATAAGTGTAGTGCTTGATAGGTTGAGCTGGAAATAGATAGTGATATATAATCAGTTCCCTAAGTTCCATGGTTTTTTCTTTTGCATGATCAGTAGTTTTCTTGCTCCATCTCTTCTAAAGTTGTCGAGTTCAGTCTGAAAGTCAAGAAGTAGCCAATCGCCTTAAAATTCTTTCCTTGAGATTTTATGCCATTTCAGTTGACACCTAGACCTCCTTATTATCAAATTATGTCGTTAGTCAGATGCAGTGGGGGTTACCTGTAAAATAACATCTCACCTAGTAAAAATGTAAAGGAACATTGCCAAACATCATATGATTATTTTACTTCGACAGGGCTATGGAAGATCACTTTGGCTAATGCACGGAATGTTCAGGGCAAATGGTGGTTGTGGTTATGTTAAGAAACCGGACTTCTTATTGAAGGCTGGTCCACACAACGAGGTCTTTGATCCTGAAACTGCACTCCCGATCAAGAAAACGTTAAAGGTGAGTAAATCTTTATGAATGCTAAAAACTGCACCCGGTTTCTTTTTACCTGTGAAAGTGGTTATCATTTTTGTGCAAGGTCAATTACAAATTTAAATACTCGCATATGTATTGACTGAGACTCGAACCCTCGACCTCTTGTTACCAAGGGTGAGGGGTATTCACTGGACTATTATACTAGAAATTGTGATATGGGTTTGTGTTCAAGAAATATCATTTTCCAAATTGAAGTTCTAGTAGACCCTCATATAGTCATATGTCTTCATGACTGCTTGCTGAAACTCTTACTTTTTGTATAGGTAACTGTATATATGGGTGAAGGCTGGTATTATGACTTCAAGCATACTCATTTTGATGCATACTCCCCTCCGGACTTCTATGCAAGGGTAAGACTGTACAAGGAATCTCTTGCACCTAATTGTCTTAATATATGAATATTTTGGCATATATCATCTTTTATAAAAAAAAAAAAAAATTCCCCAAGTACCTCTTCTATGCATTTAATCACTGTAGGGGTCTCGAGACCATAACTTTTAGTAAGAGTTCCTTCCAGTAAGTTGGATGTGTAAATGCTGTGTTTGTTGCTTTGGGTTAATGCAAACAAATATGCAGATCGGTATTGCTGGTGTCCGTGCTGATACAATAATGAAAAAAACAAAGACACTTGAAGACAACTGGATTCCAAATTGGAATGAGAAGTTTGAGTTTCCATTAACCGTCCCAGAACTGGCTCTCCTGCGAATTGAAGTTCACGAGTATGACATGTCTGAAAAGGATGACTTTGGAGGCCAAGCTTGCCTGCCTATTTCAGAACTAAAAAGTGGTATTCGATCTGTTCCGCTCTATAGTAGGAAAGGAGACAAGTACAATTCTGTCAAAGTTCTCATGCGCTTCGAATTTGTTTGAAATAATCGTGTGAGCGTGTACTATTTCATTTCTTTGTTGTATTTTTTCGTTTGCTAAGCATATCAGGATATATCACCCGTGTGCAGCTTCAAAATACTTAATTCGCTTTGTATAGTAGTAATGCAGAG
Organism: Anethum foeniculum; assembly: GCA_003724115.2. Lineage (NCBI taxonomy): Eukaryota > Viridiplantae > Streptophyta > Magnoliopsida > Apiales > Apiaceae > Anethum > Anethum foeniculum. The sequence goes on along the minus strand of PHNY01121941.1, from coordinate 28,902 downwards.
ATGTGTGTATATGCCTTCGTAGGTAATGCTCCACAGTCCCATCTTGCTGGTGCGTATTGCCTTTGTATTAAATGCGGAACTTTCGTTGTTGTGATGTTGTAAAATATTTATCGAAACATTTTATTTGTGCCAAAATAGAAATTAACATTGGTGTGAATGATTACTGCTAGAAAGCATTACCAACTGTTTTCTTTTTTATTCGAAGAACTCTGAGGTCTTTTTAAAAAATAGTATAAGAATTACCATGTATATATATATGACTGATGTATCATGTGATTACGTTTTTCAGTTTGTTTGATACCCGAATCATTGTTGTACTCCTGAGCTGGAGAAAAGTTGGAAATGATTGAAGGGTTCAAAATTGACGGGTGTAGGGCATCTCCAACTGTGATTCAAAAATTCAAATTTGGGGCAGTTTTGTCCCAAACCACTCCAACTGTGGACTAAAAAATGATCCAAATTTGGATTAGTGAATAGTACTGGTCCAAATTTGGATCACTACTATTCACTGATCTAAATCTTTTTAACATTATAATATTGTTACTTTTTATTATTTGATGATTTTGTTAATGTTATTAAAGGTAAATTAATTAAGATTAGAATATATTTAAAACGACGTTTAATTATAAAATAAAATTTTAAAATACATAAAATTTCAGAATACATAAAATTAGTTAAAGATAATATTTTAATGCTTTAAATCTATTTTTATGTACTATTTTATCTTTTTCGAATTATTTTGTAACATTTTATCTTTGTCTGGTTGTTGATATTATTATTATAATTAATGATGAAATTAGTTAATCTTTTTTCAAAATATTTAAAATCAAAGTATATGAATATAATAATGATGAATGAATTTGAATTTATATTTGGATCACATGATTGAAATAGAATTTGGATCCCGTCCTAAATTTGGATCATTTGATGATCCAAATTTGAATCCGAGTTGGCCTTAAAGATGTATAACAGGTTTTAAGACTTTTCTTTTTGGTCCGAGGCCATGCACATGTTTCTGACGAGTCTACCCCAGAATAAGTTTTACATATAATAACATGATTGAATAAACTACTAGGCTATTCTGATATCATGTCCTCGTCAGAGTCTCGGTTGGAACAAATATGATGCTCTCGTCGTACTCAGGAATCCTAGTCAAAGATTTTTTTTTTTTAAAAAGGGAGCTGATATGTGCACACCCTAATGTATAGGTGCACACCCTTTTGTAGACATTTGAGACTAAAATACCCTTATTTACATACTTAATTCTAACATATTTTCATGTCAAAGAAGAATAATTTGATCCTTATTTTAATAAAAGGGGTGTGCACCTATACATCAAGGTGTGCACATATCAAATACAGAATCATCTGTACATCGTAATTTTGACAACGGTGACATGTCTCTGTTTATGTACAGTTAATGAATTCGATTAAGGATAATCGCAATCTGAATTTAATAAATTAAGTTGGTATTTGTTAATAATTTACTCAAATGAAACAGAAACCTCTATACCATTCTCTTGGTACCTCAATTTAGTCTCATTATCTCATCCAAACAACCACTTGATGATATCTCTAAATTATAATCTGGACTGTATTAAATTTATTTCTAAGAGGGAGGGAGGGAGGGAGGCAGGGAGCAATCAAAAGCGGTGGAGCCTGGAGGCTAGAGCATCACTTTCTCTTGCCACCATTTTTAATAAGTTTCCCTTCGTTTAATTGCCATATTAAATTTCTTAACCAGTTCTCTCATTGAAGTGTCTCTATATCATTTAGTACTATTTAAATCCCTGGCCACATAATCTTTATTCATATTAAAATCAATTTACAGGCTTGAGGACCATGGCATTGGCACCCAATTTAATATATCAGTGTGTACATAAACACGTACTAGTAATATACATATAGAAAATCTTACGTACCAAAATAGTTGCTTTTCTTGAATTTTCGGAGTCAATAGTTTTGCATCTACTTTCCACTCCAGATAGGAAGGTCCCAAATTATGATCAACATATTCCTGGTTGTTCAAACAAAAACAGCTGACCAGTTTTTGTTAGATGTCATTGTACACATTAATGCTAGTCTCTCCCCCCACGCTGCTGCCCATTTTCAAAAACCCCCAACCTTTTTTAAATTGATAAATTATTCATTCAGATATGATTACCTCATGTTTGGCAAATTTTAGAATATTAGTTCAAGACTTGTTATTACCAATTATTTTAGATTATCATCTGTTTATGAAAATAAATAGAAGACAAGTACACAACGATCAAGAGTTAATATCAAATGTAGCGTAATTAATCATTAAATTGTATAGAATTTTGCACAGGAAAGGGCCAAGATAGCAGAATCAAACATATAATTACAGGAAAAGAGAAACCGGAAGTTTCTAATTGAACTGTGGAAGGAAAAAAAACACAAGCCAGTGTTTTTGGCTGTGTTCACAAAATCCTAAACTAGCTCATGTTAGTTCTAAACCCTATCTTTTACAGTCAGAGTATACAAGTGATGTCTTAGGAAATACTGTAAAAATGGAAATGACTAAAGAATTGAATGTAATGTCAAAGAAATGATTAATTTACTCTGAAACAATGGAGATTGAACCACTCGAGATGCTGCCATGGCTATCTTCACATAAATACAATGCTCGTTCCAAATTAGAAACAATGTCGGTCATGGTAGGTCTGTCCTTACCTTCCAAACTTACACAATGCATGGCAGTGTATCCCACCAGCTCTACTGCCTCAGCTTCATTCAGCTGCGGCAGTCCAACTCTTGAGTCCAAAATTGTCATCAGTTCTCCTGACATGATGGCTGGAACGGCAAAGTCTACCAAGCTTGTAGGCTCGCGTTCATCTTTGTCGCTCTTGAATATAGCTCTTTTTCCAGTTAAGAGTTCTAGCAACACCACACCAAGACCATAGACATCACTCTTTGCGGTCAAAACATTCAGCCCATAATACTCCGGGTCAATGTAGCCAACTGTTCCAGCTGCCTTTGTCGGTCTATAATCATGATCAGGCTCTGGACCGTTTAACGACAATCCAAAATCAGATACTCTTGCAGTCCAGTTGGCATCTAGCAAAATGTTTGAAGACTTGATGTCCCGATGGATAATAGGTGGAACTGCATAATTGTGGAGATACTCAATGCCACGAGCAGCATCTAATGAGATCTTAATCCTCATTTTCCAAGAATTTAGTAAGCCACTATTATTTTTGTGCAAATGATCATGAAGTGCACCATTTTTCATGTAATCATATACCAAAAGTTTCTCATCCCCCTCTTCACAGTAACCAACAAGCCTGACCAAGTGCTTGTGATGCAGCCTAGACAAGAATGCCAATTCTGAATCAAAAGCACTCTCTTTCTCTTGAAACTTCTTCAAAATTGTACTTGTATCTCCCCTTTTAATTGCAACCTCACGACCATCCGGTAATTTACCTTTGTACACAACACCAAAACTACCAGCACCAATCTTGTTCTCTAGTGAGAAACTGTTGGTGGCTGCTACAAGATCTGAAAACGAGAATTCTTCCGCTCTATCTGCATACTTTCCGGAGGTTCCACTCCTCTGTCGACCAAATAAACCAGAGGTTCCACTCCTTTGTCGACCAAACAAACCACCCGTACCACTCCTCTGACGGCTCCATCCTCTAGAACCCTGTCGCCTAATCGTGGAAGACCTTGAAGGCGGACTTCCATTCGAATTGTGAGCATTAGAATTAGTCCCATTAATAGTCGGTTGCACAGAATTATGAATTTTTTTGTGCCCAAAACAAGCCCCAGTCCACAAACAATAAATTATAGCACAAACAGATAACAAAGCTCCAGCAGATCCAACAATAGCAAATGCTAACAAACCCTTAGAAATCTCCTTTCTTGGCGAAGACGGTGCATCATCACGAAATGTTGGTGGTGAAACTGGCGAAATCGTTCCCACCTCATCACACCGGCTACATATATTACCATTACCAGCACACAACGTCTCGGACTGAGGATACACACCACACTCACATTCTTCCTTAACACAAGGCCCTGGCAATATAGTCGGCAATGATACCTCATTCCTCACATTCCCCCACCCCGGCCCCCAACAAATCACTGAAAAATTACTACTAGTCAATCCACAAACAAAATCCTCTCCAGCAACAATGGACTCGAAAAACACCCCATCACTAACATTCCTATAACCCTCCCCAAACCCCCCTCCCCAACACACAACCGTATTATTAACCCTCCTAATCGCGCACCCAAAATCCCTCCCTAACACCACATCCCTAAACTCATCCACTAAACCCGAAAACGGAAAATTCAATTCACCACTCCTATTATTCCCTCTACAAATCAAAACCCTACTCAAATTAAACCCACACGCAAAATTTCCTCCAACAACAACACTCAACATCGAAAAATTAGCAAACTCATTTTGTATATTCAATGCGAAATTCGAATAAGTACCATTACTACTCCAACAAAAGACACTATTATTATTCTCTCTAACTCCACAAGAAAACCCTAAACCTGATGAAACATCACGAAACTGAGTCACCTGACTCGGTAAGTCACCTCGCCAACAAACAACATTTTTAGTAGTATTAATAACACCACAAACTTGATTATCACCTACAGCTAAATTACTTAGTGTAAAATTCTCATCATAATACAATCTTTTGGGATCATAAGTACTGTTCCAGCAAATTAAAGAATACCCACCGGACCTGACGCCGCAGAAGAAATTCCGGCCGCCGGAAATTTGGGTGAACGAAATTTCGGGCAAGATGTTGAAGGAGTTGTTGTTTTGAGAGCAGATGATGTTGTGGGTCCGTTGGGAAGCGATAATGCCGCAGATTGTGGGGCCGGTGGGGCCGCCGGAAATGACGGCGAGAGTTGAGGTGGTGCCGGAGAGGGAGTTAACGGAGATAACGGCGGTGAAGAGGAATATAGTGAAGGAGATAACGGCGGGAGTTAACGGCGGCGTTGTCATTGGGAAGTGTGAAGATGAAAATGTTTCATTTGTGGGAGATGGAAGATTGACTGAAGGGAACGGAGTGTTAGATAGGAATTTGAGGATTTTCGACGATGATGAAATGTGTGTATATTGTATCACTGTATGTAGAGTTTATATATGAAAACACACGTACAAGGTAAAATACATTTGAAATTAGGTAGGGGGACTAGGTAAAATTCAATGATTTTGGTTGGATACCAGTTCTAAATGAAAACTAGCTATCAAATTTACCGTAGATTTAGCCACAGACGCAAAAAAAAGCACCCCGGGCCGGGCTTTATAGCGGCTTAAAAAGTCCGATTTTTTTTTAAACAGATTGGGATGGTCTTTTTCAAAATTTAACTAGGCTAGGCTTCTTTTAAATATGATGCTCATTTTAGGTCCATGGATCAGGCTGAACTTTTATCCGGACTTTTTCTATTTATATATTAAATATTATTTTATATTTTGTGGCTCGATTTTTGAGTTTTTTTCGATATTGAAGGAATAATATAGAATTATGAGAAAGAATAGTTTAGATACCAAAATAAATAATATTCTATTCAACGGTTTCATTCTTTAATATATTTTAATATTACATTCAATGGTTCTTTAACTTAAAAGTTATAACGATTGTTATATTATATAACAAATCGACAAACTACCCAAATATACCTTAATTATTTCTAATTGTATAATATAATGCTTAAAAATTTATTAAATATATTGTATATTTATATTTTTATCCCAGTTTTTTAAAAAGCCCGGGCTTTTATCTGGGCCTAACCGAGCTTTTATCAGCACTTTTATCCGAGCTTTTTAAAATGGGAGCTTTTATCCGGATTTTTCGAGTTTCGGGCTGGGACGAATTTTTGAGAAAAAAGGAGGCCCGTTTAAGACCCGCGGACCGGCCTGAACCGGGTCGAGCTCTTTTCCGGATTGAATATTTCAGAATTTTTTTCGGATTGGATCGAATTTCAAGATTCGAATTCTTTGAACATCTCTAGATTTAGCCAATTCATTTGATTTGTTATTATTTACTCATTTAATATTTGAATTTTTTCGTCACGAAATAAAATTTCTTAATCTTCAAATTGTTTGACAATACATGTAAGAAATCTGGATACATATATTATACTTCCATTTATATTGGTCACAATTTTTTTACATATCTTACAAGTATTGATCACATTTTTTTATCAAAAAAAATTAAATATTAAATATATAAAAGTATTCCTAACATGTTAATGTTAAATTAAATAACTTTTACCTGATTTCAGTACTTGAATTTTTGATGATGACCGATATAAATAAGATGTTTACATTTAATATGTTATAATTTGTATGCAGAATATAGTACTCTATTAGCGTTATTTACAAAGGATAATTAATATGCTGCAAGTTATTGATTAAAATTGTGCACTATATTATATTTATATTTAATATAAATTAAATAACATCCATATAATTATTATTTTTGAAAGCAACATCCGTATATTTGTGAAACCATAATTTTTAAACAAGAATTTTCTCTGAACACAGATTACAGGAGAGGGTCAAAAAAGTACGTTCAAATATGGAAGATGTGTTAGACTGACATGGTACGTGGAATGTATATAATATAGGAGTACAAAGTTTACAATTTTTACGTGTCAACAGAAAAACGTAGACGTCTTCGTATAATAATTTCTTTTGACGTTCTTAATATTAAACTCTCAGGTCTCAACTGTCTAAAAATTCATGTATATTATGTAAACGTGCTGCATATTAGGCATGTACGCGGTTTGGATTGGTTCGATTGGAGAGTAATAACCGAACCAAACCGCAACTTACAGTTTTTTAAAATCTCAATCCGCGACCAAACCGTTGGTAAAAAAAACCCAACCAAATCCACCAACATAATTGCGGTTGGTTGCGGTTTGAGTTTGCGGTTCAACCGCTAAAATAGTTACAAAAGAGAAAAGCTCATTTTAATATTTTTTTCATCTGGAGCATTAAATAAACTACAGGGCTTTAACTCAAAATACATAAATTATCACTTAAAATCTTGCATAAAGTTAATACAATAAGTCTAATTACGAAAAATGACAAAGATATTCAGTAGTCCAGTTACATATTACAAAAGAAAACTAATCCTGGAATAATATAAAACTTGAAGCAGAGCTTTCCGGACTTTAATTTATTTAAGTGAATATTTATATGTAAATATATATATATATATATATATAATAAAAATATTTTAATTTATATAATGTGCGGTTGGATTTTTGCGGTTTTAGAAAAAATGAATCCGCAACCAAACCGCAAATGAAAGGTTATTAAAAATTTCATCCACGACCGTCTAGATTTTGCGGTTATCTGTAATACGCGGATTGGTTGCGGGTGGTTGTTGCGGTTTATACGGTTGAGCGGATTGAACGTACAGCCCTACTGCATATGCATCAAAAACGAATCACAAAAAGAATATGTTCTTTAATTGAATATATAAAATTCTACTTCCTCCATTGTTTTGAATTGTTAATACTTGAATTAGACTCGTAGATTAAAAAATAAAATAAATTATGTAGTTTGTTAATATTTAAATAATCCATTAGAAAAATAGGGATAATTAGAAATGACTGGAGGTGTATCATCAAATGTATAATCTTCTACTGAATCTTGAAACTTTATTTGTTTTGGAAAATTCCTAAGAGAAATATGTAAAGTGACTTGTGAATAACACGGACGAAGAACAAAAATCAAAGACCGACTTTTGTAATTATATTTCTGACCGGAGCTTAGCTTGTGATTCACTCAAGAACTAGTTTTCTGAAGACTTATTATTAACCTTAACTTTTGAAGAGAATGAAAATAATGAAATGACCACAAACAAAAAACAATAATGATAAGTGGGTCTGGAACAAAACTTTTTTAACCTTGACAAATCAAGACTACCAACAAAGACTTTTCTCATGTAAACCCTTTCATGCATGTTTGTGTAGTATAATGTTTTTAAAAGGTTTGTTTTGTTGTTTTTGTTGCTTCTTTACAAGTACCGAATCTATAAGAACTCTTCTGTCTGCCAATAAATTTAGAGAACTCAATACTTTATCCAATGATTTAAGTTCGGATGATATGTAAATATGTATGTTATTCGAAATGGTGAGTCTGGTACTGGAATCCCAGAACTTTACAGAGTGGACTGTTCTGTTCCTTTATAACATTACAATTTTTTTGCATTTTGTCACAACAGTATGTTTATGCTTCGCATTGAGTAAAGGATTACTAGAGCAAATATTCTTAAATCCGAATAATTGAAGGAAGAGAAATTTTTTTTTAGGGTAAATACAAAATTTACATTAGTACAAATAAATCGTCACAAATAAATCGCCTACAATATTAGGACCAAAATTACGTTAGTGCAAAGAAAACACCCACATTGTTAAGAAGAAAATCCAACTAGAAATGTGTTAAAAAAAGGAGGAGATATTGCTGAATTTTTCGGAAATGTCGATGATATCTCCCTGACTCCATTTACAAACTCCATTTACAAGATGTGAATGTTCGAATCATATCAAAGACAAGGGGGTATGTGAGTGTGTGTAACCGGCAAAAAAAAGAGAGCTATTAAGTTGATTCTTTTTTAAGTCAACTAAAATGCTAATTTGTAAAAAAATTGTTTTAAAATTATATTCATACATATTGTATTCTGTCTGTAAAATATTATCAAATGTATTTTGATATTTCTTATCAATCCAGTAACTTACATTGTTTACTAAAGAGGATTAGATAGTGTCAATAAGAAAAACTATAAAGCTTCATTATTAAATAAGAGAAACAGGTCACATGTGTAACAACTACCGGAAATGAGTTAAAAACGGTGGGAAACATTTGGATTAAACATGAAATTATTAAAACAAACGCAGGTCAAAAAGATGAAAGAATCATTAAACAAGAGCCTTTCATGTATGAAATCTTAGGTGTGAAGAACAATGATAATGATGATGTTTACATAACAATAGTATGTGTATAATTTAGATGCGTATTAAAGCTTAGACATTAATTGAATAAAATTCCGGACTACATAATTGTAAGGTAGTCGGTCTGTTTAACAAGCTTATAATATGTACAACCCCCAGCCACAGCAATTTATAGGACTGGCAGGAGCAGCAGTTGGTTGCATGTGGACCCTCAATATATGATTTCTTTTAATTAGGTTCCTATATCTATAGCTTAATTATACAGACACACAAAACACACCTAGAATAATTTATCAAGTTCATATATCTAACAAAAGCTCAAGTCAAACAAATACGGATATCCATACCAAAAAAAGCGCAAGCGCTCGGGCACCTCTATTACTAAATTCAAAAGTCCATTGACATTTCAGTCCTAAGCCATCAAAGCTTCTATGCAGTTTTTATGATTCTGGTAAATAGCAATGAAACGAAATTTCGTTCGGTTCTCAAAATATTAATTCTTCATTTCTACAGTTAAAATTTGTGCTGTGACGTTTTGTGCAATTACATTTGGGTTCTCCATATATTATTTCTACAATTCAAATTTGTGCTATTAATTTGTTTTGCTACAACCAATCAATAATCTGAAAGTCGCTTGGCTAATCAGTATAAGAAACATAACTGCAAAACTAATCAACAGAATGTACCAACACGTAATTTATAATAACGTAAAGTGGGAATAATTATTGATAAAGAAACAGGTTACATCACTTAAACGCATACATATTTAACCATTGCCATCTTTAAACAATGCTCCAAAGGTTTGGAGTTTTTACATACTGGCATAAATAGCAGGGAGAGCTTTGTTACAAGAACTAATGAATGGGGGTTATCACCGTGCCTCTGGTGTATAAATGATGCTATACAAAAATTTGAGATTCTAACGAGGTCATGGTGCCCTTATGCATAGAGTACCGGTTTAGTTGCCTCTGAGGTGAAGGACAAATTCCTATGCACACAATGTACCTACGTTATCCTCAATCCAGGACCAGAAGCAGGAATTCCGTGCTTTTGAAACCATTCCGGCATGTGAAACCTTTCATATAGTACAGGCCTCACGTCTTGTTGCTGAGATAGGTGTTTAAGTAGCGGAAGGAGGACTTGCAGAAGCTGATCAAGATTTGTACGAAAATGTAGTCAGTTTGAAATCCAATTTGACAGTATCACCATTTACAAAAATTGAGTTTTTATTTGTTAGTAAGGTATATGAATGTCGTAGTGCTGTCCAAGTTAAATTTATTTTGTATTTGTATACCATCCATAAAAAATACAGTAATATTGCAGGAAGCCCTCAAGTCATAGCACAAGCCAAAAACCAGAGGATATCTTGGTAAAATTACATACTTTTTCTGGTATAAATTAACTAAGAAATAATATGACATAACATCACAGGTACCTGTTCATCGTGAGGTTGTCCAGCAGAAAATGGAATGCATGGAATTCCATTCACCGGTTGCAATAAGAAACTAAATGGATTGTTGTCAACAATAACAATTCGGCAAAAATCTTTTGATATACAGGACAGATCCTTTACATGCTCTCTGTACTCCCTGTGATTCATAGAGCAGTGGATCTTTCTTAAGAAAATACAGGAATAGTAAAGTGACACAGACCAAATAACATTGCCAACTATATATAAAATACTTCTAATTACTACAACTAAATAAAATAGAAAACTGAAATGGTGGCCCACTAAAATCCCTTAACCAATTGTTCCAGTAATCTAACACAAATCACAATAAACATATGCCTGAGGAACCTAAACAAGGTAGCCACCTCACCACAACATTATATCAAAACATAAAACGAAAAGAAGCACTTCCAAAACTTTTTATTTAACTTTTAGGCAATGAAATCATGCAAATAACAGCAACAAAGAGGACAATATTTTCCAATAAGAGGATAAATATCAGATAAACACATCTTCGAAGATGATGGGAATAAATTACAAATCAATAGATTTTTAACAATTTTCTAACTTTATTGCACATATAGGTATACAGTATCACTGATCTGTTCTATACAAGGATTACCAATCGAATGTCAACTTGTGTAGTAATTACTCCCATTATTTTACATCTGGAGTTATACCGTTAAACCACAATTTTATAGAAGAAGCCTAACTGTTTGATGAGATAGCAATATTATTTGGACATTAGCTAATAAATATAAACATTCCATATGCTAATAAATGATAACTGCCCAGCCCCTCCCTCTGGTAAAATTTGTCAACCTCAGTCTTACCCTGAACTCTTAAACGGCACTCACATATTAAATCCGATAATATATAACCCTCCAGTTTCAAAGAGATAACTCAAGAGACATAATTCTTGTCCCCAGTGAGTGAGTAAGTTTTATAAAGTTTAAAAGGGTGGATCAAAGTCAAAATATAAACACTAATGAAGAACATGACTAATATAAGTGGAAAATGCACTTGGAAGCATCCTTTTGAAGACAGCGGTATTTAATAAAATATTGGGTAAAATAGTTGTCAACTGAACAAAAAACAATGAGAGAATGATAAAGTACAATCAGCAAGAGGAACTCTTTGAACTTGTATGATCGATTCAAAGGGGCTCTCTGACAAAAAAAAAACAAAAGTATATTGCAATAGAACTACTTACGTGCTAATTGTAGAGGGCCGATAAAGCCTGCGATTTAAGCAATTTATATCATCTATTCTGTCAACAAGTGGCCTGGCATAACCTACAAGAAGTCAAGATAATTAAGAATGATACAGTATCATGATTCTCAAGATAAAAACATAGTAACAATTAGCTGCAAACCTTCAAGTCCTGCAGTAAATAGCACAAGATCTGCAAATTCACTGAGTTGTTTCAAGAATTCACGTAATCCGGGCCGTTCAAACACTGTTACATAGTTGACCTTTGGCTTTCCTTCGATTTCCTTCACACCAAACCAGAGAACATTATAAGAGATTCTTGCATAACAATGTCCTTAAAATTAATAATCTAAGAAGTAGATATACAGCATACCTTGTCAGAAGATATACATTCCAACTCAAACCACTTCAACCCAGCTTCTGTGGCCTGCTCACGAAGGATAGCAGGCAAGCTAGATGTTTCATATGCACATACCAAAGTTTCATCCAAGTCAAGAACCACCTGCATATAAATTGGAACTTAAACATTAAAATCAATTTAGAAGCGAAAGAGGGCTGTACAAGCCCCCCAAACTGCTTTTTTTTTTTTGCAGAAAATTAAGTTGAGATATTTTGCTTTCAAATCACAATACATCACAATTCACAAAAGATGAACTGATTTAGCTCCCAATTTTCTTCCATTTTTTGGTTCTTTTACACCTTCCAACTTATTCCCGATTTAAATTTGATCATAAAGAAGATAAATAGCTACGAAACACATCAAAAAACACCGTTACTCATCACTGAGAGAACATGATTACATTGTCGCTGATTTTCGGTTGAATCCATCTATTATGCATCAGGCATATCATCATTATACATATGGGAAACATTTAGCTTGGATTTTGGCGATTGCCTCACTTTGCGTCAGCAGATATAAGGAGATGACCAGTGATTCAAGATTAAGATCATAAGCTCCTTGGTAAAACTACGTTGGTTTTCAAACAGTAATTCAATAAGCTTGGCAGTGAGCGAAAGTAATACTCAAGGCAGATTTACACGCTAAAGAGGACATCCGGGCCACTTCTTGTATGTCATGAAATTAGGATTGTCGTCTCCCCCAATAAATTAAATAAAAGTTAAGAGGACTTTGAACGGATGTTATCTATTACCTATCAAATTCATTAGTCTAGGATGTTATATTCCCAACATAAATGTAGAGCAAATTTAGGAAGGCACGCCTAACACTCCACATTGGACATCCATTTAGATATACCCAGCCACCAACACAGTAAGATTGGGAAAAGTTAACAAGTGGATCTTATTACCTAAAAAAACAAAGTTTGATTCAAATGGAAGGAAATAAAATTTTTGAAGAGAGAATGATGGAAGAGCAAAGATAATAAGAGATTGCAAAAATTTAAAACAAAATTATTAGAAGAACAAGCATTCATCCTAAATAAATTTGTCAAATGAAGGAAAAAGAACTGAACATTAATGATTAATGCCAACATAAAAAGTTTAAATTTCATAAAATTTCATTCCTTCCAACAAAACAAAGTGTAAGAGGCTAAATCAACTACCATAACCATCAACACATTTCTACCTTCCAACAAAACAAATTGTAAGAGGCTAAATCACCTACCATAACCATCAACCCATGGTCAGAAGTAACCGTTCAATGCTTCATTTTGCACATTACTTCCTCATTTGTAAACTGTGTTGTATACTGTCACCTACCAGATGTTATCTAACTACTACGAAAATACAATCTAATCCATGTGGTAGATTTCTACTCAAAATCTTAATCCCAAACTTACCCCAGATTTTTCCACACGCACCACAACCCACAACTATAAATAATAATTAAAACGATTGTACTTCTATACCTCATCGCAAATCTCAATAGCTTCTCACTCTAATCACACTTAATAACTAGAAAAAACAATCCTAATTACCGTGATCTCCAATTCTATAAACTTACTCAAACAATACACACAGAAACCACAAAAGCACACATCCTAACATTTCAAATACATTTAAACGATCTAATTTACCAAAAATAACTACTCTTTACGAAACTTCGACAACTAACCACATAAACCTCTCTACATACATCCATAACACAATCCTCAACTTAAATCACTTCAAAATTACACATACTACACACACATACATGCAATCTACGTACCGTGAGTTTCTCCGACGGCCACTCCCTCCGACCACCGCCGGACTCCGAGACAGTCACCGCAGCCGACGGCGGCGCATCCTCCTGAGTCAACTCGGACAATTCAACATCCGGCAAAGGCTTAAACGACGGCGTAGAAAGCAGTTGCGAGAAATTCGCCGGCGAAGCCTTAATAATGATCTGTAAAAAGATCTGAAAGAAGAAACTCAACCAATTCAGTATCGTCTTCCACGCTTGTATTGTTCGCGGCGGCGCGTACACTTCACCGCTCCCTAGCTCCGCCATAAATTCAACCAATCACAGTATATATAATTTATATAATTAATAAATCAGTAGTGTTTTGAGTTTGTTAAGTTTGTTTTATCTCTCTAGAAATGGTAAACGATAGATACATCAAGTTGTGTGTATAGGTGTGGTCTCGACGAAGCGGTGGGGATATAGATACAATAGATAGGGAGTGAGGGGAGATTGGTGGAGACGCGCCTTTTTGTAATGCGAAATGAGATGAAATGAAAATAGAAAGGAGGGTTTAATATTTTTATTTGTTTCTTGGGATTGTCATAGTGGTGTTGTTTAGTGTTAAGAGAAGATACTACTTTTCTTATCATTTTCATCGATTTTAGAATTTTTATGTTAATTTCGGTTTTGGTTTATTGAGTTTTGAAATTTAAATAAAAATTATCAAAATAATATCCGGCTACATTTTTATTTTTTAGGGCATGTCGATTTGGAATGATTTCTTAAATATAGTTTTTGACACACATTCATTTAGACAACAAAGAACAAATAGTCTTATGATTTATACATACGTCACAAATTCGATGAACATTTTATTTTTAAAGTATTCATTATTTATTATATTTTCATTTTTATTTTTAATAGTATTATAATTTTTTATGAATTCCAAGTTTTATTTTTTAGTATAAATAAGAAAAATATTATAATTATAAATTTTAAATGCATTTTATGATTAAAATATTATAAAATAGTTGCAGTATTTCCTTAAGAAAATATTTCATGAAAATAATTCAAATAAGAAGGTTCAACTGTCCGAAAATGTTAGTAACATGAAAACTTTTAGGTACATTAAAAATTTTGTGACGTTTTTATTTATTCAATTTCTTAGCTTGAAAACTTGTACTTTGTACATGAAAAAGTTATAGGGAAGATAGGCCTAAGATTTGTTCTAAGCTCATTTATTATGCTCATTTATTTTTTTAAAATCTTTTACTAACATCAATTAAACAGCCTGTACAAAATGAAAAATCTTATTAGTTTTAGGTTTTGCAAACTGCAAAGGCAGAGCCACCCACACACCTTCAATATCACGAGAAGGAAATGTATAGCCGTCAAAAGTTACAAAGTAAATGAAAAATAAAAGTTAGGCAAAATAAAAAAGAATCTGCCAATGAGAATAGACATTTTGGAAACTTCTGTTATCTTTACGCAAGACCATTTATTTCCCCGCCACTTAAATTGTATCAAGAATCCACGCGCCTTTTGTTGATTGACTTGATTCCTTAACAAATTAACCCCCACATCAGTTTCGAACAAATGCCATGTTATTATATACTATGTTTTAAAAAAAAAAGAATATGTCTTTAAAATAAATATTACACAAATTCTCAATAATTTTAATATAAATGCTTATTTAATATTAATATATATATAATTGATAAATATTTATGTAAAAAATATAAAATAACTAGAAAAATAAATGAGAATTAGAATGAATAAAAATTGAATAAGAGAGAAAATTTATGAAAATATGAAAATTATATGGTTGTCAGTAGTTATTGTAATTATTTATGCATTTTGAATATTAAATCCCATTGTAGATGAGTTAGATGCTGAGTTTACTTTGAAACTTAACAATGAGATTGTTATTTAACAATGGGATTGTTGTAACAAGATCCTTTGCCTCCCTAAAAAGGCAAACCAACCAAAAGAATATTTCTAACACAATTAAATACATTTGTTTAACTTATCGAGCATAAATTAAGTCACAAGTGGGTGAAGATTAGGTAGGTTGAGTTTTGATGTGCAATTATTAGGGTATTATATAAATGGACAATTCACAGATGTATTATATTAATAAAGGAAGCCTGGCAGTACACTAACATCTGAGAGTACAGGATCTCTTAACACTCACATGTATGTGAGCTCTCTTTTCCTGGTGAAGATACTCTCTTTTCCTGGTGAAGATAATACTCCCTCCGTATCAAAATACATGTCCAGTTTCATAAAATCACACATATTAAGAAATGTGAATATTGATAAAAAAAAGTTGGATTAATTGCATTAATTGAATAAAATATGTGGAATATGGTTGATCTTGGAAATATAAATTAGAGATAGGTGGTGTAGAGTTGATTTTGGAAATATAAACTTGCATTGAAAGTTGAAGGGGACAACTAATTTGAAACAAATTTTTTCTTCAAAAGTGGACATGTATTGTGAAAATGAGGGAGCATGTAGATCACACTTCCAAACCAACACAAACATCAAGCTTATAGTCTATACTCCCTCTGTCTCATTCAATTCTCTACGTTACTTTTTGGCACGTTTTTTAAGACTCTTTTAAAGTATAGTTCATAACCTTTTTTTTAAACTTTTTTTTTCTAAATAAAAATTTAATATCTAAATTTTTATTCAGAAAAAAAAAATTAAAATTATAAAACTACACTTTATAAGAGTCTCAAAATACATGCAAACAGTGCACGTATACTTCTCAATGGACGGAGGGACGGAGGGAGTATTTAGTATGTAGTTTGGTTATGGTGAGTTATGGCCATGTAACTGCTCCACATGACTAGAAGATCACTGAACTAGTCATTATTTAAGATGTCCTAGGCCCCCTGGATATTGACAGGTTTGACAGTTTCCTATCAACTTATTCATCAATTACATACTCCCTCCGTCTCTGAATCCCTCCCTGT
>PHNY01121941.1:0-11008 GCA_003724115.2 Anethum foeniculum | reverse complement strand
ATTTTAAAAAATTTAGTTGATACGGAGATAACATTAAAGGTGGGTAGTCTGGGAACATGAACGAGAAGCAGGGTAGATCAGGAAAAGCAATGCAAATGTTGGGCAAAACAGGAATGGATTCCTCCGTCTCTGATCCCTCCGTCTGTGAATTATGCTCCCTCTCTCCCATTTCTCTCTCATATTAAATTCTCTTGACAGGTGTTTTAATACTCATTTAAAGTATAATTTCATAATTTTTTAATTTTTTTTTGAATAAAAATTTAATATTTAAACTTTTATTCATAAAAAAAATTAAAAAAAGATTATAGAACTACACTTTATAGAAGTCTCGAAATACATGCAAACAGTGAACGTAAACAATCTATTGGAACGGAGGGAGTATACGTTTATTATTTGCACGCATTTCAACGCTCTTATAAAATGTAGTTTCATAAAAAAAAATTGAAATTTTTTTTTCTGCTAGATTTTCAAAAAAAAATTACAAAACTATATTTAAATGACGTATTAAAAAACGTGCCAAAATAATGTATAAAAATTATAGGGACACAGAGTATTCATCTTTATCACTTTCATTTTTGTTGGCATTGCAATTTAATATACTTGGTCTTATTTATTATAGAGATGTGACTATATTTTATTAGTAGTTGATAGATGAGTATGGGGTAGGGTATCAATCAAGTCTCTTCTTATCCTATTTGTTAGTTTCCCATCAACACACACTTATCATTCACCAACAAATTTACAAACTTCAGTCCTCAAATATTATTATATCAATGTACTTGTGTTATTGCGTAGTCACGTACCATTCAATTATATACATTATTTTTTGGCATGTTTTTAATACTCCTTTAAAATGTAATTTTATATTTTTTTTTAATTTTTTTTTTCTGAATAAAAATTTAATATTTAAACTTTTATTCAGAAAAAAAAAATTTAAAAAATTATAAAACTACAGCTTTATAAAAGCCTCCAAATGCGTGCAAACAGTACACCGAGACATCTCAATGGGACGGGGGAGTACTTACAAACGGAGATTTTCACATATATCAACTGTAATGAACACTGATGTTTTGAAACTTGTTAATATTATATATCTATCAACCTTATATAACTGGTGCTACATCAGCTGGGAAGGAGAAATAATATACATTGATGAGACAGCAAAAAGAAGAATGATACAGTACTTCTAAAGTTTTTTACCTTTACTATCAGATAAATGGACCATTGTTTGATTGTGTAACATGTAAACCAATCCACTCCCCAAAACAGAACAAATTAAAAAAGTAAAAAAAAAAAATGAAATGTAGGTAGGAGACTGGCGAGGGAATGAAAAGAGGATTAAAAAAGAAATAGCAATTCTTTCAATGTTCCCCAGTCCTGAAAGTCGTCGAAATTGCCTCGATATTAAGCAATCGATAAACAGATATGATAAAGGCAGCGGGGATGTCATTTGTGACCTGGTTTTGTGTTGAAAAAAAAAACTCATGAGTTGCTTAAGATATTGATCGGTAACCACGCAAAAAATGTTCGCTCAGCAGAAACTAGAATCATAAGAATAAGAAAGCCAAGGATGCTCCAGTGCTTCACTAGCAGTAATGCGTCTTAAAGGATTAATCTCGAGTAAATCCCTTAAGAAATTTGCAAGTCCAACATCAGAAATTTGCAGGTGATCCTCGAGTGATGATTCTTCCGGAATTATGTACTCCAGTTGATTTGTATCCTAAATACAAAAGTTACAGATAAAAATTCAAAATGATTTACTAATATAAGATGAGCAATTTGTCTATGTTATCGAGATAACTATCCAACTATTTTCAGTGATTCTCAAAACACTCATTCACACCAAAAAGCAATTTTGTGTGTTCAAATGTCGTAGAGGATACTGACCTCGTTTATGTGAAACAGATCATATTCCTTTGTGAAATACTTATCTGTATCCTGTCCTGTAGCCAACATTTCCATATCTATGGGACCAAGGATTCCAATCATGCGTCCAAGTAGCATTACAATAGGTTCATTTGGAAATAGAACCTGGTAGAGTGATAGATGCTGAGAAGATAACACAAGCAAAATGTTGCACAGACTAATTACAGATTACTTACTCTCTAACATATCTTTAAATTACTCTAAATACTATTTAGGTACTGAATTGTACCAGTATTGCTCTAATTATAATCTCAACTGAGGCACTAAACTACAGATATGATGTCCTATATACCTTTTGCATGCAAAAGTATCCGTATGGTGCATTCAGAAGATCTGCCCAGGATACTGATCCTAATATCTGAACCAAGGTAATTAAGCAAGAAACCAAAACTTCTAAATCAGCAGACAACCCTGTGTCACATTGGTTTCATAAAACTAGCCTATTTACTCTTATTTTTCACTATACTTCATCTTTAAGTTATTTTAAGGACTAGATTTTTTTAATTCATTTTCATCGAAATAATAATACCTAGGGAGAGGACGGTACTAAAAAGTCAAGGGGTTATAGTCCTTGTAAACAAAGATAGCCCCAGGATTATATGCTTGCCTTTTGTTGTGATAAATGACGGTTCTAATAAAATTCAGTCACAAAATTTTTACAACATAAAAAGCAAAGATAGATGGTCATGCATAAAAGAATTCAGTGCAACCAATAAAAACAAGATAGCAGTATAGCACATACCTCCCCGGAATAAAGCTCAGCCAAGATACAGCCAAGAGACCAGAGGTCAATCTTCTGGTCATATGAGTGGCCAAGGATGACTTCAGGAGCCCTGTAGGACCGAGATTGCACATATAGAGATAAGTTGTCATTTTGAAAGCAACTGCTTCCAAGATCAATCACCTTTATCTCACATTTCCGGTAACTCTTGACAAGTATATTTTCAGGCTTCAGGTCACAATGAATAATTCCCAAGTCGTGCAGGTAAACCAATGCTTCTAAACATTGCCGGGTTATAACCTGCATACATAGTCAGGAAAGGATAACATAAAGGTTTAGATGCTACCCAATTATGATTTATTATCATCTTTTGTAGCCCTGATTATTGGGCTCAACGTACCACAAAAAGAATCCATTCAAGATTAGTTTTTGTTCCAAAGAAAGAGTTCAGTTTTAATTGATGGTAGCATAACTGCTATACTTTAATATCATAATCGCATTTTCATGCTATTAATTTTAAGAAGAACCTCCTATTGGAGTCTTAATAAGAAATCTAATTCTTAATATGGAAGATGGGAGCTATGTGGAAATGATACTCTTTTGTAGGATGGAAGAATAATTTACACATAACAAAGCATTAACAAACCTGCAACCTGCTCATTGTGAAATAAGGCTCTCCGCCTGATTCTCTGTTAAATTTCTGAAATTCATACAAGTTCGCTCGTAGAAGTTCACAAACAATGAAGAGATGCTCCTGTGAAAAGTTAAACGCAGTTATAAGGCAACATATTTCTGCATTTTAAAAAAGCTAAAATGATATACCTCAAATCCGCAATAGTTGTATATTGATTCTCTCTCTACATTTTATATAGCAAAGAGCATGACACTTAAAGGAATTGGTTTAAAATCTCATAACCTCATATTGACAATATGCCTGATTCACACAAAGGGTTACATGTTTGGTACAAAAAATTGTATTTAAAAGAAACAGAAGGTTGATCGAAGCATTTTTAGTGACTCATTAAACACTTAATCAGAATAAGCCTTCTTTGTTTTTCATGACACTACCCCTTCAATTTAGAAATAAGCACATTGTCTCCTCATCTTTGTCCTATACACTCTCTAGTATGACTCATTTGTTCAACACTTCTCAGCTCTAAACCTAAAAGAACAAAAAGTTTGTGTAGTCCTTTGCTTGCGTGTATATTGAGCAAATGTGATTATGTTGGATGCTTGTGCAACAAAACCGAAAGCACGCTAATAATATGGTTTGGATCTGTCTACTCTCCTTGCAAGAAATCTTAGTTGAGCAGAGTCCTTAGTTCAAAGATTCATATATTCCTAATCTTTGCCAGTTTGGACTGTTTTTAATCTGACAATAAACAGTTCTACCTGCTTGTTTATAACTGACAATAAGCAAGCAAGTAGAAATCAATAGGTTCTTGGTTCTTCATGCAAACAACGATACTTAACTTTGATAATCAATGCAATTGAAATACCAGTTGTTTCAGGTGATACAAAATCTGTAGTGTATTATCATGACAATAGTTCACCGAGCTCAAGTTTTTTTTTTTTTAATTTGGATTTATCTGGAATTCATGTTTTTTGGTCCATGTTAATAACTCGTTTCTGTTAATGTTCCAGTTGAACACTTGAACTGTTTGAAATTTGCATAATGTGTAATTAAATATACTGTACTTTAATTATTTTCCCTCACTGGTTCTAAAAGAATTTTAACTATAACTCCTTTCCTCAACTAGTTCTATGCTTTCTAGGTCTTTAGTTTCAACTGATTACCTATAGTTGGAAGTCGATGTATATGATATAAACATATACCTGAAAGTTGAAAGTTGAAAGCACTTTAAATTATAATGAACATGATTCGGTTTACTATTATATGTGGAATGAAGCATGGAAAGCATACTATAAGATGAGAGTGAAATAGATGATGGACTGTAGGAAGAAACCATGGGACCTCGTCAAGAATTTGGGTTGGAAATATTAAAATGATATCGGATAGCATGTTTTGTTAGAATGGGGTGAGGTCCAAAGCGTTGATTAGTCTTAAAGCCTGAAAATCAACAAAATACCTAGCAATGTATTCCAATCCTAGGTTTTGTTCCAATCAACCAAAACATACCACTAGTTTCCAAAATGTTAAGCTCTAGTGTAAAGGTGAAAAATTTCTCAAACAACAGTGTCCGAATTCTGGGCTTCACAGAACTAAAATATGATATGGATCATCAGATGCAATTGTTGGTATATAAGCTATTCATAAGTTAATTGGTTCCGCTGCTTATTTGTTATAGTTCGCTTAACATAATCTATTTAATCCATATTTATAAAGATTGGATTACTAAGAATCTAATCAATAGAAGACATGCAACTTAGGCTTTTTTGAAATCGTCATAGATAGGATCAATAGTGAGAGCTTTTAAACACTGACAGAATTGGGGAGGGGCTAGCCAAGAGCCCTGAACGGTCATCAAAACTCGGTTTTCTAGAGTTTTGGTTCCGCCACTTTATTCAAGTATTATAGTAAAGGAGGAGGCAATATTTAAATGAAATAATGGAAGAATACAAAGACAAGAGAAATCTAAGGGAAGGCTACTTACGAACAGTCCTAGTCCTCACACATATGTCTATCTGATGTTTAGCATATCTCGTCAGCCATCAGCGGATCCATTCAAGGGTTTCAAATGGGTTCCAGCTTCAAGTTTAGGTTGCGTGAAAGTTATTGGATGACATCGGGGAAATTTAATATGCTCCTTTTAGTTTTTTCACACAAGTACATGTATTGAAGTTTAACTAACGATATATTGCGGGAGGTTAGTGTCTTTAGATAGAAAAGAAAGGTCTGATATGTCCTTGAAAGATCTATACTTTCCACCTTATAGATTTCTTTTTAGGGTCCTAAATTGTCTTAGGTGAA
Organism: Anethum foeniculum; assembly: GCA_003724115.2. Taxonomy (NCBI): domain Eukaryota; kingdom Viridiplantae; phylum Streptophyta; class Magnoliopsida; order Apiales; family Apiaceae; genus Anethum; species Anethum foeniculum. The sequence goes on along the minus strand of PHNY01121941.1, from coordinate 5,429 downwards.
AAATCTAAATCCTCCTTGAACCACTATTCATTTAGTAAAACCAACACATTAATACAGTACATAAAACTGCTAAATGCTACCAAGAAAACATTAGGCAAACCAAGACGTTAGACACGAAAGAGGAATATTTGAAAGTTTCTTAGAGTAAGTGATTTGAGATAATTGTCAACAGATAAACCAATTTTAGTTATCCATGTTGACTATACAAATAAAACAATCTTTCATTCCTGTGACTTCTAGGAAGTAAAAATCTGCACAGAGAGAGAACATTCCTGCAATACTTTGCAATCTCTAGAGACTAGAAAAATAGTGCACTTTGTTGGTTCTGATACTTTGGCTATAAGAGATTGTATACCTAATGAGTAATAACAATGTTAAGCATCGAACCTATCAGAAAGCACACCATTCTGATTCAAGATTAGAAGGCAGGATCTCGATAAGGAATGTTGTAACAACAGATAGATTATCGAACTATAAAAAAATATGGAACAGCTGGTCTAGATTAATACCAAGATAATAGAACAAAGTTTAAAGAACGATTGACAAAAAAGATGTAAAGAAATAAAGCATAAAGTGTGGAATACTGACTTGTGCAGTTATGCTGCACAATTAGTTCTAACATACCTGGTGATAGAAATAATCATAAAGACGTAGAATGTGGTGTTCGTCGCCAGGATCATGCTTGTTTACAAACTTCAGAAGTTTGATTTCATCTAAACTTTGATCAAAAAAGTCCTTATCATTTTTAATTATCTTCAAGCAAACATCCACTCCCATTAGAAGATCATGTGCCTGAACTACTTTGCTGAAAGCAGCTGAACCTAGGTATTCTGTAATGTAATACCTTCCTGCGATCACAGTGTTCATAACAATGGGAAAATCTTTGTTCTCTTCAAATCCAGTTCTGCATATAGTAAAATGTATTAGTTCTCTGCTACAGGTTGAACTGTAATTGAAAAGCCGCAGGTCCCCAGACATAAAGCCAAAAAAGACAAAACTTCAAACATATATATCACCAACGAGAACTATTGTGAATTCTGATGTAAAACACTGGGTATGAATTATTTCATATATACTGTTCTCGAAGAGTTCAAATATATGACGTCCAAACAAGAAATAAATAGCAGGTCAGGATTCTCAAACCTATTCTTTCTGTGTATAATCCTTAAACTGAATACTTCATAATCGTCCTCATTAGTGTCGTAGACAAGCTCATCACCAATAACACTGCCACCTTCATCGCCAGCAATATCATTCTCATAAGAATCTTTATTTACTTTGTTGTTATCTTCACCCTCAAAGTTACATTTTCTACTTTCACAGTGACCTTCCTTATCAATATAATCATTTATTATTGAGGTGCTCTTGAGATCTCGATAAATGCAGCTCGTATCAGTTTCATGCTCCACAGCCAGGACAAATTCATTCGTTCTATCCCCTGTTGGCTTAAGGTGAAAGTTGTTTTCTTTGAAATCCATGAGAATTTGAATTTCAGAATCTCCATCTTGATGGCCTTGATCAAGATAGCTATTTTTGTCATTGTTGATTTCATCTCGACCGTAACTGCTTTCATTCAAGTCATAGTAATCTTTGATTTCAACACCATCTATTACATAGTCCATGGGAGGAAAACTCCACAATTTGTCAGCATGATCATTTTCTCGCATTGATTGACATGTATCTGACTCATGTTTGAAATCTGAATTGTTGGCACATTGATCCTGCTTTTGAAAAGTCATAACAAATTTGTCTTCACTAGGTTCATTATAAAACTCAGAGCTGTCCAAACAAGGAGGCAAAAAATCACAGTCGTCTTCTTTGTCCTTGTACCAATTCAAGTCGTTTTGCATATCAAAGTCATGGTAATCCCGTGCTGTACCGAATTGTGACAATCTATCTGATGAAGCTTGTGAACTTGCCACTCCGACATCACGAACTCCATACGGATTTGTGAAATCTGCACAATCATTCGACAATTCTAGCAACCACTAACCATTTACCACAGGTTCTATTATAATCACTTATGCCCTAACTGATAAAAAACATTCTTAAGCTTTTTGAAAAATTCATATCACTCACAGTTGAAGTATTGCATAATTTAAACTTCCGAATGCAACAAGTTTGAGAACGAAATTCGAATCACAATACCTAATCAACTTTCTTACATATATAAAATCAACTAATTTATTTGATTATAGCCTATGAGATCAATTTATTGTCAAATACATTAATTCATCTTGAAAGCAGAGTAGCAGGGAACATAATGACAACCTCTAAATAATTTCCAACTTCACAATTCAGACACACATCCACTTATATGCACATTATTTTTCATTTTTTTCGAAACGGTCAATTGCAGAAATTTTAATTTTGTCACGCCCTAGACCATCAACCTCTTGTTACCACGAGAACAAACTACGGATCATGCAAATATGTTACAAAACTATCTACTAACTTTCAAACTAACAAACACATATGCATACCTGATGGGTACAAATCAGTAGTAGAAGAATCAACGCTAACAAACTCATCATTCGACGAATCCGAAACAGAATCAACATCATCCAACGTCTTCTCATGCGACCTTATAGTCAAAATCTTTAGTTGCGGTGGGGGTGGAAGCACAGGGAACAAAAATCTCTGAAAATCCACACTACCAAGCTCTGATTTCTCCATAATATCCTCCATAAGAGCAGATTCACAACTAGAGAAGCCATTTTTTCTCAAGAACTCCAACACAAGTTCAATGTCAGAAACAGACATGATGAATAATATTAATATTAGTGATCAAAGAAAAAAAGGAAAGTAAAGAGAGGAGATGTTCATAGTGAAAGGTGAGAAGTGAGTGTAGAGTTGGAGGTTGCATTGCATAGTATTTTTGTAAGTAATGTAAGTATAGAAAGAGAAGGAAAGTGAGTGTAAGAAGAGTATCTAGTACTGACTGTAAAACTGAAGGCAAGATAACAACTCTCTCACCAACTTTGTGAAAGTAATGTTGGACTTGGGATTCATATGTCTTTCCTTTGGTGGTGTGGTTTGTGGGATCCATTATTACCATATGTGGGACCACTGTTAACAGGATTATGACTCATCATCGTCCTTTTACCCTTCTTTCCTTGTTTTGATTGATTTTCTTGTCTTTTTTAAATTAAGCAAGTGAAAATTTTATGGAAAAAACATCTTCTCGATTGTTGTACGTCTAAAAAAGTTACGGTACCTTAAAATGTTTTCGTGCATTTAAGAGAAACTATCAAAAACTACTCTTTTTTAAAAAAAAATCTCGGCTTTACTACCTTTTGAAAATATTTTTGATTGGATTCGTGAAATTTTTTTATACCACCTGTATATTTAGCATGTCATGAGCTTGGTTTGACTATAATTTTAATAAAATGTGAGATACCCGTAGATCATAATATAAAATAATAAATTTTTTTGTATTGGTTGTTGGATACCCATAAATCATAGCATAAAAAGAATTATAAGGCATCTACAATTACAATCAAAGAGAATAAATATAAAATAGATCATACTGTTGATCAATATAGTTTTCTTGAAAATACAATGAAACGATTTGTTGAACAATATATACATTTACCCGGTTAACCACAACCATTTTCAGCTATCAACGTAATCTCATAAAAAAAATTCATCACTAAATCAAAATCTTGAAAATCCTTAACATTTGAGATATTAAATCACATTAAAACATATGAAAACACACCAATCTCTCGCAATGAGAAACAACTATTTTTAGTTATCAACCAATCTCATAAAAAATTTATCACTAAATCAAAATTTTAAAAATTCACATATAACATTTCAGAGGAAATTAAATTAAACAAAAACATATGAAAACATATCAATCTTTCACAAGGAAAAACAAATTCAAATAAATTGTGAACAACTCTATTCAAGAAAAGATTTAATAAAAATAAATAATACTCTTTCCGTTTTAAAATACATGTCCACTTTAGGTTAAAAAAATTGTTTCAAATTAGTTGTCCACTTTAACTTTCAATGTAAATTTATATTTCCGAAATCAACTATAGTTCACATATTTCTAATTTATATTTTCAAGATCAACTATATGTCACATATTATACTCAATTAATGTAATTAATACAATTTTTTTTTATCAATATCACATTTCTTAATATATGTTATTTTTTGAAACGGGACATTTATTTTGAAACGGAGAGTGTATAAAATAATTAAAATCCTTATGCAAAAGGAAAATTATTGAAAAACAAGAAAAACACCAAAGAAAAAGACCAGTAAAAACCGATAAAAGCGGCTGAAGAAGCAAGAAAGGAGAGAGCCGAGGAGAATAAAGTTTACTTGATAATAGTTGATCGCTCATGTATTCAGGTAAGTAATTCATATTGTAGAAGGAAAAAAACTTTTTAAAAATAGTTTGGAAAAGGTACCCTTACATATACCAGTATATCACCCAATATATTTCCTTTTTTAACTGATTCGTGCCTTTATTATATCTTACCATGTATTACCAAAATAAATCTATGTTAATTGCAATTAGACCAAATAATCTTTGACAATATGACAAACTTTCAGGAAAGTCGTTTATAGAATAAGAACATCGAGGGACCATGTTATTTTCTTTTTCTTCTGGAATAGGGACCATGTGATTTAGAAGTTTATATATACGTTTTCCATTAATTTGAATTATTTTAATAAATAAATATTACTTTTTCAAATTTAAGTGTGATGGGACTTTCCTTCAAAACTCAGAAAAAACTCCCTCCACGATACATTCTTCTATATGTGCGCATATTTTTTTCTATTAATGGTCAATTTCTTTACCTTTATAAACTTTAATTAGAAGCAGTGGACCCCTATATTTGTTTGCTACAAATGATATAAACACTTCTTTATTTACAAAAAATTGTAATAGCATTTTATTTTTTTAATTTATTTGCATACAGAAATATATCTGAATCAAACTTCATTGACATTTCATATTTATAATTATTTAATATAAACATCTCCACAGAACCAGCCCTCAAATCTAAATTGGAACATTAAAATTCCATCTGCACATGAATTCTTTATATAATAATTAAGTCGTACTAAAATCACATGGGTGCCTTGCTAAATCTTGAACCAGTAATGCGGGTTCCCTTGACTTTAAATTTTGATAATGTTATTAATTAGTATTGTTATAAGATAATTATAAACTAGCATAATAACCCGTGCGAGCCACGGATCATTTTTTATAGTTTTTTGTGTACCATTTAATTATAACATCTTTGATTATTTTTTTATTGATAAATATTGTGCAATATCTCATGTATATCAAATACAATTTGATTGTTCATTAATGTGTATGATTTTCATGTAAGACATTACCAACGTACACAACGTTTCTAATATAGCTCACTAAACAAATTATATATTTTCTTGTTCGTGCC